>NW_026847993.1:41997631-42003334 GCF_025583915.1 Anolis sagrei ordinatus
CCTGCCTCGAACAAACAAGAGTTCTTCCTCCCATCTTGGACATCATTCCACAGATATATAAACCCCATTGTCCTAGTTTCCAACAGACCTCACAGCTTCCGAGGATGCCTGCCATAGATGTGGGCAAAACGTCAGGAGAGAATGCTTCTATACAGTTCGGAAAACTCACAACAACCCAAATTACATTTTTTTTAAAAAAAGAATTAAAATGCATTAATAAAATATTGCAATGCTGCAAACCAATTAAGCAAGATGAAAAATTAATAACGTGCGCACCACGAAAAGCAATGTTTTCCTCCGTCAGCCAGACACACTGGCACCGGAGGAACCGATTAGGTGAGCCGAGTCCAAGCCAACCCTTATCTCTTCTTCCCAACAATGTCCTCAGAACACCTTGGATGGCCAAGAGCCCAACCGCGCTTCCAGCTTTTGCTCACTTATGACTTAGAATCACAGAATCCAATACTTGGAAGAGACCTGGTGGGACATCCAAAGAAGAAGCTTCACTCCACCACACTGCGGCAGAGAGTTCCACTGCTGAACGGCTCTCACAGTAGAATCATAGAATCAAAGAATCCTAGACCTCGTGGGCCATCCAGTCCAACCCCATTCTGTCAAGAAGCAGGGAAATCGCCTTCAAAGCACCCCTGACAGATGGCCATCCAGCCTCTGCTTCAAAGCCACCAAAGAAGGAGCCTCCTCCGCACTCCAGGGCAGAGAGTTCCACTGCTGAACATAGAATCCTAGAGTTGGAAGAGACCTCGTGGACCATCTAATCCAACCCCGTTCTGCCAAGAAGTAGGGAAATCGCCTTCAAAGCACCCCTGACAGATGGCCATCCAGCCTCTGCTTCAAACCACCTTGGAAGGAGCCTCCTCCGCACTCCAGGGCAGAGAGTTCCACTGCTGAACATAGAATCCTAGAGTTGGAAGAGACCTCGTGGACCATCTAATCCAACCCCGTTCTGCCAAGAAGCAGGGAAATCGCTTTGAAAGCACCCCCGACAGATGGCCATCCAGCCTCTGTTTCAAAGCCTCCAAAGAAGGAGCTTCCTCCACATGCTATGGCAGAGAGTTCCACGGCTGAACAGCTCTCACAGTCATAGAAACCTAGAATCCTAGAGTTGAAAGAGATCTTGTGGGCAGTCATCCAGTCCAACCCCATTCTGCCAAGAAGCAGGAGAATTGCATTCAAATCACTCCTGACAGATGGCCATCCAGCCTCTGTTTAGAAGCCTCCAAAGAAGGAGCCTCCACCACACTCCAGGGCAGAGAGTTCCACTGCTGAACAGCTCTCACAGTCATAGAGACCTAGAATCCTAGAGTTGGAAGAAACCTTGTGGGCCGTCCAGTCCAACTCCATTCTGCCAAAAAGCAGGACAGATGGTCATCCAGCCTCTGCTTCAAAGCCTCCAAAGAAAGAGCCTCCTCCACACTCCGGGGCAGAGAGTTCCACTGCTGAACAGTTCTCCTTACAGTGAGGAAGTTCTTCCTCATGTTCAGGTGGAATCTCCTTCCTTTTCTGTAGTTTGAAGCCATCCCTCCATTGCGTCCTTGTCTCCAGGGCAGCAGAAAGGAAGCTTGCTCCTTCCTCCTCCCTAGGACTTCCTCTCCCCTACTCATACATGTATACCACAAGAGCTCAAAGTCACCTCTCAAAAACGTACATTCCAGAGTTGCCGCCACATCGATCTGAACTTTAGGAAGAACTTCCTCACTGTGAGAGCTGTTCAGCAGTGGAACTCTCTGCCCCGGAGGGAGTGCGGTGGAGGCTCCTTCTTTGGAGGCTTTGAAGCAGAGGCTGGATGGCCACCTGTCAGGGATGCTTTGAATGCAATTTCCCTGCTTCTGGGCAGAATGGAGTTGGACTGGATGACGGCCCAGGAGGTCTCTTCCAACTCTAGGATTCGATACAAGAGGCAATTGTACACAAAGAAGACCCTTACCTTTGTATTTCCCTTTCATCCTGAAGTTGGGTTTGGAGCCTCACCCTCTCGAAGGGGTCTGGGAATGGGTCAAGCCCCCCCACTGGCCAGGGCCTCTGCCTCCCATCCTTGCCCCATCAGCTGTGGCTGGGACCAGGGTTTCAATTGCAATCCGTCTGGCCAGCCAAGCAGGGCAGCGTGCCTCCTCCTCCTCCTCCTCCTTCTCCTCCTCTTCCTCTTCCTCCCACTCCCTTCTTCTGCTGGGCCTGAGATCACCAGACCAGTTCCTGCGGCTCCTGGGTGAGGCCAACCCACGGAGAGGAAAGGGGAGGGATCCCAGTCTCTGCTGGAAAGGCAGGCGGAGGAAATGGGAGGACCACAGCTCACAACAAGGGACAACTTTGTGTGCACAGACACTGATGGATTACAACACTGGGATTCCTGGAACATCTGGAAGGTGCTTCTTCTGTTGTTGGAGACCAGAGCTTGACAAACTAGGTCATGACACATCGGTGTGTCGGCTGTAGCTTGTGTGCTGCATGAACGCAACGGGAAACCTCTGAGTCTATGTGAAACCTATACACATAATAAAAGTGGAAATATGTATGCGTGTGTGATTGGCTGGGGTGTCCACTCACACAGACAGGTTCCCACTTCCGCAAATAGCGCTATCTCCCACAATTCAGGAGACACCAAAGGTCCTCTTTCCAGTGACATTGCGGATTATATTGAGTACCATGAACATGTCCAAGAGCCCTGCCAATGACCTCCACCAACACCACACCGCCCACCACCCAAGGGAAGGCTTCCATACAGGGACAATTCCATCCTAGATAGTATGTGTTTCCTCCACCACAGACACCCCAGTGTAAACATGTCCAAGAGCCCTGCCAATGTCCTCCACAAACACCACACTGCCCACCACCCAAGGGAAGGCTTTCATATGAGGACAATTCCATCCTAGATAGTATGTGTTTCCTCCACCACAAACCCCAGTGTAAACATGTCCAAGAGCCCTGCCAATGTCCTCCACAAACACCACACCGCCCACCACCCAAGGGAAGGATTCCATACAGGGACAATTCCATCCTAGATAGTATGTGTTTCCTCCACCACAGACACCCCAGCGTAAACATGTCCAAGAGCCCTGCCAATGTCCTCCACAAACACCACACTGCCCACCACCCAAGAGAAGGCTTCCATACAGGGACAATTCCATCCTAGATAGTATGTGTTTCCTCCACCACAGACATCCCAGTGTAAACATGTCCAAGAGCCCTGCCAATGTCCTCCACAAACACCACACTGCCCACCACCCAAGGGAAGGCTTTCATATGAGGACAATTCCATCCTAGATAGTATGTGTTTCCTCCACCACAGACACCCCAGCGTAAACATGTCCAAGAGCCCTGCCAATGTCCTCCACAAACACCACACTGCCCACCACCCAAGAGAAGGCTTCCATACAGGGACAATTCCATCCTAGATAGTATGTGTTTCCTCCACCACAGACACCCCAGTGTAAACATGTCCAAGAGCCCTGCCAATGTCCTCCACAAACACCACACTGCCCACCACCCAAGGGAAGGCTTTCATATGAGGACAATTCCATCCTAGATAGTATGTGTTTCCTCCACCACAGACACCCCAGTGTAAACATGTCCAAGAGCCCTGCCAATGTCCTCCACAAACACCACACTGCCCACCACCCAAGAGAAGGCTTCCATACAGGGACAATTCCATCCTAGATAGTATGTGTTTCCTCCACCACAGACACCCCAGTGTAAACATGTCCAAGAGCCCTGCCAATGTCCTCCACAAACACCACACTGCCCACCACCCAAGGGAAGGCTTTCATATGAGGACAATTCCATCCTAGATAGTATGTGTTTCCTCCACCACAGACACCCCAGTGTAAACATGTCCAAGAGCCCTGCCAATGTCCTCCACAAACACCACACTGCCCACCACCCAAGAGAAGGCTTCCATACAGGACAATTCCATCCTAGATAGTATGTGTTTCCTCCACCACAGACACCCCAGTGTAAACATGTCCAAGAGCCCTGCCAATGTCCTCCACAAACACCACACTGCCCACCACCCAAGGGAAGGCTTCCATACAGGGACAATTCCATCCTAGATAGTATGTGTTTCCTCCACCACAGACACCCCAGTGTAAACATGTCCAAGAGCCCTGCCAATGTCCTCCACAAACACCACACTGCCCACCACCCAAGGGAAGGCTTTCATATGAGGACAATTCCATCCTAGATAGTATGTGTTTCCTCCACCACAGACACCCCAGTGTAAACATGTCCAAGAGCCCTGCCAATGTCCTCACCAACACCACACTGCCCACCACCCAAGGGAAGGCTTTCATTTGAGGACAATTCCATCCTAGATAGTATGTGTTTCCTCCACCACAGACATCCCAGTGTAAACATGTCCAAGAGCCCTGCCAATGTCCTCCACAAACACCACACTGCCCACCACCCAAGGGAAGGCTTTCATATGAGGACAATTCCATCCTAGATAGTATGTGTTTCCTCCACCACAGACACCCCAGTGTAAACATGTCCAAGAGCCCTGCCAATGTCCTCCACAAACACCACACTGCCCACCACCCAAGAGAAGGCTTCCATACAGGGACAATTCCATCCTAGATAGTATGTGTTTCCTCCACCACAGACACCCCAGTGTAAACATGTCCAAGAGCCCTGCCAATGTCCTCCACAAACACCACACTGCCCACCACGCAAGGGAAGGCTTTCATATGAGGACAATTCCATCCTAGATAGTATGTGTTTCCTCCACCACAGACACCCCAGTGTAAACATGTCCAAGAGCCCTGCCAATGTCCCCCACAAACACCACACTGCCCACCACCCAAGAGAAGGCTTCCATACAGGGACAATTCCATCCTAGATAGTATGTGTTTCCTCCACCACAGACACCCCAGTGTAAACATGTCCAAGAGCCCTGCCAATGTCCTCCACAAACACCACACTGCCCACCACCCAAGGGAAGGCTTTCATATGAGGACAATTCCATCCTAGATTGTATGTGTTTCCTCCACCACAGACATCCCAGTGTAAACATGTCCAAGAGCCCTGCCAATGTCCTCCACCAACACCACACTGCCCACCACCCAAGGGAAGGCTTTCATTCAGAGACAATTCCATCCTAGATTGTATGTGTTTCCTCCACCACAGACATCCCAGTGTAAACATGTCCAAGAGCCCTGCCAATGTCCTCCACAAACACCACACTGCCCACCACCCAAGGGAAGGCTTTCATACGGGGACAATTCCATCCTAGATAGTATGTGTTTCCTCCACCACAGACACCCCAGTGTAAACATGTCCAAGAGCCCTGCCAATGTCCTCCACAAACACCACACTGCCCACCACCCAAGAGAAGGCTTCCATACAGGGACAATTCCATCCTAGATAGTATGTGTTTCCTCCACCACAGACACCCACATAGGGCTCATATCATTCATTCACAAGAGCACAGTCCATATGTATCTTTCCATACAAACACACCCACCATTTGCCCCATCACCCAACTGTAGTAAGTGCTTCACACAAGGTAAATCACTTTCAAGATCATATGGTTTCCTTTCCACCACCAGTGAACCCCGGTATATATACCGTTCCAAGAGCCCCTCTTCTTTTTCTACGTATCCCACATATACACACATGCCACACGCAAGCGATATCGCTGGTAAATTTAGCGACACACATTCCATTATCTTATTTGTATGTAGGTGCGCCCCA
>NW_026847993.1:42003448-42053984 GCF_025583915.1 Anolis sagrei ordinatus
GTTTCCTCCACCACAGACACCCCAGTGTAAACATGTCCAAGAGCCCTGCCAATGTCCTCCACAAACACCACATTGCCCACCACCCAAGGGAAGGCTTTCATATGAGGACAATTCCATCCTGGATTGCATGTGTGTCCTCCACCACAGGCACCCCAGTGTTTCTTATTCTCTCCATTGGTGTGGAATTTGCATGACTCCACCCACTGCCTCTCCTATAGCCCTTTCCTATTCTTTTCTATGGTACACAGCAAACAGAGGAATTGATCAGCAACTGAACATATTGGAGGGGTTTGGGGAGGATTTATGGGAGTTGTAGGTACTGGGATGTATAGTTCACCTGCAAACAATGAGCACTCTGAATTCCACCAACAATGGACCTGGAACTACTTGACACACAGAACCCCCATGACCAGCAAACATTATTGGAGATCTTTGGAAGAATTTATAGGAGTTGTAGTTCACCTACATCCAGAACGCACTATGAACCCAAACAATGATGGATCTGGACCAAACTTGGCACACATACCCGATGTGCCCAAATTTGGATACTGGTGGGTTTTGAGGGGAATTCGCCTGGACACTTTGGAGTTGTTGGTGCTGGGATTTATAGTTCATCTACAGCCAATGAGCACTCTGAACTCCACCAAAGATGGAATTGGACCAAACATGGCACACAGAGTTCTCATGGCCAAGGTGGGGGGAAATGCACCTTGATTTGGGGGAGTTGTAGTTCACCTACATCCAAAGAGCACTGTGAGCCCAAACACCAATGGACCAAACTAGGCACACAGACCTGATATGCTCAATTTTGATTACTGGGGGGGGGGGGGGCACTGACCTTCCTTCCTGGGAGTTGTAGTTCAGCCACAACCAGAGAAACTGTAACTTCCACTAATGATAGACCTGGACCAAACTTGATACAGAGAACCTCTAGGATTCACTCAACCTACTGGAGGAGTTTATGGGGCGTGATTCACCACAGTGGGAGCTGTAGTTTGCCCTGCAGCCAGAGAGCACACTGAACCCCACCGAAGATGCATCTAGAGCAAACTTGTCCAATATAACAAACTTCAAATACAGGATGGAGTTTCTTGGGGTTACCCTGGCATGATGTGAGTTATAGTTCACCCACCACCTTATGCATATTATACAACTGAAAAACTACTTTTTCAAATCACCTGGGTAACGCCGGGTGCCCAAGCTAGGAAGGAATAAATCTCAAGGTTTCAGAAAATATTAATGGGATGTTTTCATGAAATATGTTGTGTTGTATTCGTTATGGCAACTTATGTCTATGTCCATATCTCTAGTTTAACTTCTGGTTTGCTAGTAAACCTGAATTCCTGTGTCGCAAAATGATGCATGTACAAAAATGGTGCGTCACTGACACAAAAAGTTTGGAAAAGCCTGAACTTGATTCTCAAGTTGCTACAGAGCTGCCACATCAGTTTTTCTTACCACATCATGCCTGTTTTTTTCTCTATCCTGATCGCTGAAGGTGTTCAGATCAGCTGCATTTTAATTAAATACATAAAACACTTGGCATCATTCAAAAATGCAGGTGCATCTTGCACAAAGAGTTGAAAAGGCCACACCTAGCACAACATTCTCCTCTGTCCAATGGAGGAATTCCGTCCTTCTTTGTATACAGAGATCTCTTCCTGTGCCGGTACGGCTGAGCCAGGAGCTCCAACTTTATTTTCTTTCTGTTATCTGTTTTGCAGTCATAGGGCAGGCCTCCTGTCCATCATAATTAAGCTTTGGTTCCGCCCCTTGTTCTGGCCTCTGGGAGGGAAAGGAGCCATTTTTGGGCAGTCTCACACAAGGAAGCTAAGCTATAGGACGTAGACCAGCTCGTCCCGTAGAAAAGCTTCCTTTCTCAAGAACATCCAGGGAAAAGGTAACATCCGGGGATACAGAAGCAGAAATTCCAGGAGAAACAGCCTCACAGCATCAGAGGGAAAACAGCCCTGAAGTTTCTAAGAATTCTCGAAGGGAGAACAGTATTACAGTATTACAACAACAGAGAGGAAGCAGGCAGGGACATCTAAGTACCTCTCAACAAAAGTTTGCTCCAAGCACAGTCAGCCCATTGTATGCTAATCAAGGTGGTCAGCTGAAACATTCCCACCTAGCTCCAGCAGACAAGAGTCCTTTGTCTCACCCTGGTCATTCCACAGATATATAAACCCTTTTTCCTAGTTCCAACAGAACTCACTACCTCTGAGGATGCTTGCCATAGATGCAAGCCAACAGGATAGAGAGGAGGGACTATAGCAGGGGTCCTCAAACTAAGGCCCGGGGCCCGGATGCGGCCCTCCAAGGTCATTTACCAGCCCTTGCTCAGGGTCAACCTAAGTCTGAAACGACTTGAAAGCACACAACAACAACAAAAACAACCCTACAATCCTATCTCATCAGCCAAAAGCAGGCCCACACTTCCATTGAAATACTAATAAGTTTATATTTGTTAAAATTGTTCTTCATTTTAATTATTGTATTGTTTTTAAGTGTTTTTGCACTACAAATAAGATATGTGCAGTCTGCATAGGAATTCATTCATGTTTTTTTTCAAATTATAATCCGGCCCTCCAACAGTTTGAGGGACTGTGACCTGGCCCTCTGTTTAAGAAGTTTGAGGACCTCTGCTCTAGACCATGGCCATACAGCCCGAAAAAAGCTACAACAAGCCAGTGATTCCAGCCATGTAAGCCTTCGACAATACAGTATTACAGATCCACGGAACTCCAGCTGAAATATCTTCAAGCCTCGGCTGGTAGGTCTACTCGATACCCAGACGCATTTGGAGTCGGTAGTAGGACCCACACCGATGAGGCATAGATAGAAAGCAGCCTGAGAGAGGTTAAAAAGGGTTTTTCCTACAGAGAAAGTTTAGTTAATCAAAGACAGGCACCAGCTCATTGAGGACTAGACTAAGAAAGCCTTGAAGTGTTGTTTGAACCATTGAAGATTTGTTGTTTGTTCCATAATAAAGACTTTGTTGCATCATCAAAGACTCTAAAGACTATCACTTCAAAAAAATCCCTAAGAATCTCTCTTTGAGGTGCCCCTGGCTTCCCACTGGGCTTAAAGTATATGTCCTATAGAAAAGTACAGCTGTTACAGGCCCAGCGCGCGACAGAACTCTTCCCCTTCTTCAGCTTTAAGGAGAAACTTGAACAACTCCCTGGGATAAAAGGCTGCTACAAATCCTTCATCCTCCTTCACCTGAACATGGATGCAGCGCAGCCAGAGAAACAGCATGGGAGCCTCCAGAGAAGAGCTCCAGGGCCTCTCTGTCCACAAGTGAAACTCCCAATCTCACTTGCTCACGGCCTGGCAAAACTGGGAAGTCCAGGTAATCATGGGACTGTTGCCTAGGAGGCATCAGGGAAACCGAGGGATGATCTAGAGGCTACACAGCATGCTAATTGCAGAAGTTCCTACTTTCTCCTTCATCTCCAGAACATGTACGGAATTACAGATTCAACGGGTTTAGGGGTGAAGGATCCCTGCAAAAAAGTCGGGGAAATAACCCGAAACAGTGTCTTTACAAATCTGTAGGACCTTCTGCAGAAATCAACCACAGAATGATACTGGAGGACCTACAAATGCCTAGAAGGTGTCTCTCTTGGACTTTCTAGGTCCTCCAGCACAACTCGCATATGGTCAACTTTGCTCTGGAGGAAACTAGGAAGTTCTAAAATGAACATACTAATCAAACCCATGAATAATCAAATTGGCAAACATGGAGGGCTGACAGTAAATCTGTTGTACTCCAGAGCAGGAACATAATAATAATAATAATAATAATAATAATAATAATAATAATACTTTATTTATACCCCGCCACCATCTCCCCAAGGGGACTCAGGGCAGCTTACATGAGGCCAAGACCAACAACACATCAGTAAAAACAAAACAACAAGCAAATAAAACAGTACAATTAATATAACTTACATATAAACAATAACACACACCTCTGACCTTAAACACCACACCAGCTTGGTAAATTCAGCAAGTAGTTTATCGAAAAATAAATGTAGGCAAAGCAGTAAAAATGGTAAAAAAAACAGTATAGTCCCAAGATAAAGAATAATCCATGCATTTCAAAGCATAAGGTATAACTCATGAGATTCAAAGGTACAAAATCCACAGAACAAGGCAGCATGAATATCCAATACACAGATCAAAACAGAAGCTTGTTTTCTGCTTCCCTGGAGACTAGGACGCGGAACAACAGCTTCAAACTACAAGAGAGGAGATTCCATCTGAACATGAGGAAGAACTTCCTGACTGTGAGAGCCGTTCAGCAGTGGAACTCTCTGCCCCGGAGTGTGGTGGAGGCTCCTTCTTTGGAAGCTTTTAAACAGAGGCTGGATGGTCATCTGTCAGGGGTGATTTGAATGCAATATTCCTGCTTCTTGGCAGAATGGGGTTGGACTGGATGGCCCAGGAGGTCTCTTCCAACTCTTTGATTCTATGATTCTATGATCAGGGGCCTGGCCAAACTTGGTACATGAAACTAGAAACACTTGGAAACAAGACTGTCAAGAAATTCCAGTGTTGATGAGATTGAGGCAATTTTTTCTTTTGTATCAATATAAAGCATTTCCTGACCCCAGAACCGAAAGGAAAGCATTTCTCTTGCCCTGTTGGAGTTCAGCCTGTGATTGTGTTTCAAGATGATCAAGGTGCTTTAGATGTGGGAAATGATGTCACTGAGGGTCAAGATGGAGATGGTTTGGTCAATGATATTAATTCAGAGAATGACATAGGGACACCAGTTCAAAGTGTAGTTTCTCATGAGAATGTTCCTACAGGGTATAGGGATGATAGTTTACTCCCTGACCCAGAGAGTTCCCAAGATTTGGGGTTTGAAAACACCTGGAGAAAGTAATGAGCAGAAAGATAATAAGCACATAGACAGACGGCTGGAATTCAGCCAAAACAGACTGCTCAGCCAAGGCCTTCGCTGTTCTACTAGGCTTTGAGAGATAAGGGCAAGAGGCAGTCAAGGAAAACGAAACCAGTTTCTGGGTGTTGGGATATAAAGTTCTCACCAGGGAAAATATAGTCAGATGAAGCATCGTTTCAGAATCCTGCAAAGTCCTAGTTCTTATTCTATGGAAGCCTTGCGTGGAAGATTCATGGTAAGGATTTCTTGTTCATGGTTTGACTCTTTATCTCTTGGGGTTACATACTCATGCTGTGGATTAATGTTTTCCTGGTTCTTTGGAGTTTATTACAAAAGTCTGAACTTGGCTTTTGAACTTTGCTGAACCCTGCCTTGGAATACTTTGCTCCTGCTTTTCTTCCTACCTTATTGGACTTATCTATTTTCTTAAAGCATATTTTTACCTTGCTGTTTTTTTTTTACTTATCTTCAATAAAAAAAGATTGTTTTCCTACTCAACGTGTGGTGTTTAAAAGTCAGAGGGTTATTCCTGTTCTGGAGTGCAACGTGCCCTTACAACCAGATAAGAGTTTCTTATCTCTCTTTTTCTGCAAACAAATTGACCTTTGCTGTGCCTGAGATCTATGCCTCTGGGTTGGTATAGGTTTTTTCGGGCTATATGGCCATGTTCTAGATTAGAAGCATTCTTTCCTGACATTGTGACCTCACAACCTCTGAAGATGCCTGCCATAGATGCAGGCGAAACATCAGGAGAGAATGCTTCTAGAAAATGGCCATATAGCCCGAAAAACTACAACAACCCAGTGATTCCAGCCATGAAAGCCTTCAAATATACACAGTATTTTCTGTTTGTCATATATTATAATAAATAATAATAAGCAAAGTTTATAATAATAATAATAATAATAATAATAATAATAATAATAATTCACAGACCGCACAACCTCTGAGGATGCCTGCCATAGATGCAGGCGAAACGTCAGGAGAGAATGCTTCTAGAACATGGCCATATAGCCCGAAAAACCTACAACAACCCAGTGATTCCAGCCATGAAAGCCTTCCACCATACAATAATAATAATAATAATAATAATAATAATAATAATAATAAACATATTATAATAAGATAATAATAAGGGAAAGGTTTCCTATAATAATAATAATAATAATAATAATTATTATTATTATTATTATTATTCACAGACCACACATCTGAGGATGCTTGCCATAGATGCAGGAGAAACGTCAGGAGAGAATGCCTCTAGAACATGGCCATAAAGCCCGAAAAAACCTACAACAACCCTGTGATTCCAGCCATGAAAGCCTTCCACCATACAATAATAATAATAATAATAATAATAATAATAATAATAATAAATATATTATAATAAGATAATAATAAGGGAAAGGTTTCCTATTATAATAACAATAACAATAACAATAACAATAATAATAATAATAATAATACACAAACTCTGAGGATGCCTGCCATAGATGCAGGCGAAACGTCAGGAGAGAATGCTTCTAGAACATGGCCATATAGCCTGAAAAACCTACAACAACCCAGTGATTCCAGCCATGAAAACCCTTGACAATAAAATGAAATTAATAATAATAATAATAATAATAAATATATTATAATAAGATAATAATAAGGGAAAGGTTTCCTATAATAATAATAATAATAATAATAATAATAATTATTATTATTATTATTATTATTATTATTATTCACAGACCACACAACTTCTGAGGATGCCTGTCATAGATGCAGGCGAAACGTCAGGAGAGAATGCTTCTAGAACATGGCCATATAGCCCGAAAAACCTACAACAACCCAGTGATTCCAGCCATGAAAGCCTTCCACCATACAATAATAATAATAATAATAATAATAATAATAATAATAATAAATATATTATAATAAGATAATAATAAGGGAAAGGTTTCCTCTAATAATAATAATAATAATAATAATAATAATAATAATAATAATTCACAGACCGCACAACCTCTGAGGATGCCTGCCATAGATGCAGGCGAAACGTCAGGAGAGAATGCTTCTAGAACATGGCCATATAGCCCGAAAAACCTACAACAACCCAGTGATTCCAGCCATGAAAGCTTTCCACCATACAATAATAATAATAATAATAATAATAATAAATATATTATAATAAGATAATAATAAGGGAAAGGTTTCCTCTAATAATAATAATAATAATAATAATAATAATAATAATAATAATAATAATTCACAGACCGCACAACCTCTGAGGATGCCTGCCATAGATGCAGGCGAAACGTCAGGAGAGAATGCTTCTAGAGCATGGCCATATAGCCCGAAAAACCTACAACAACCCAGTGATTCCAGCCATGAAAGCCTTCCACCATACAATAACATTAATAATAATAATAATAAAGAATATATTATAATAATATAATAATAAGGAAAAGGTTTCCTCTAATAATAATAATAATAATAATAATAATAATAATAATAATAATAATTAACAGACCTCACAGCCTCTGAGGATGCCTGCCATAGATGCAGGCGAAACGTCAGGAGAGAATGCTTCTAGAACATGGCCATACAGCCCGAAAAACCTACAACAACGTAGTAATTCCAACCATGAAAGCCTTCGACTATATGCTTTGCTTTCCCTTTAATAATAAAGAATATATAATAATAATATAATAATAATAATAATAATAATAAATAATAATAATTCACAGACCGCACAACCTCTGAGGATGCCTGCCATAGATGCAGGCGAAACGTCAGGAGAGAATGCTTCTAGAACATGGCCATATAGCCCGAAAAACCTACAACAACCCAGTGATTCCAGCCATGAAAGCTTTCCACCATACAATAATAATAATAATAATAATAATAATAATAATAATAATAATAATAATAATAATATAATAATAATAATAATAAGGGAAAGGTTTCCTATAATAATAATAATAGTAATAATAATAATAATAATAATAATAATAATAATAATAATTCACAGACCGCACAACTTCTGAGGATGCCTGCCATAGATGCAGGCGAAACGTCAGGAGAGAATGCTTCTAGAGCATGGCCATATAGCCCGAAAAACCTACAACAACCCAGTGATTCCAGCCATGAAAGCCTTCCACCATACAATAACATTAATAATAATAATAATAAAGAATATATTATAATAATATAATAATAAGGAAAAGGTTTCCTCTAATAATAATAATAATAATAATAATAATAATAATAATAATTCACAGACCGCACAACCTCTGAGGATGCCTGCCATAGATGCAGGCGAAACGTCAGGAGAGAATGCCTCTAGAACATGGCCATTATAGCCCAAAAAACCTACAACAAACCAGTGATTCCAGCCATGAAAGCCTTCACTACAAATAATAATAATAATAATAATAATAATAATAATAATAAATATTATTATAATAAATAATAATAAGCAAAGTTTTAATATAAAATAATAATAATAATAAAATAATTCCTCAGACAGCACAACCTCTGAGGATGCCTGCCATAGATGCAGGTGAAACGTCAGAGAGAATGCTTCTAGAACATGGCCATATAGCCCAAAAAACCTACAACAACCCAGTGATTCCAGCCATGAAAGCCTTCCACCATACAATAATAATAATAATAATAATAATAATAATAATAATAATAAATATATTATAATAAGATAATAATAAGGGAAAGGTTTCCTATAATAATAATAATAATAATAATAATAATAATAATAATAATAATAAATCTCTACCTCACTAACCCTGAGGATGCTTGCCATAGATGCAGGCGAAACGTCAGGAGAGAATGCCTCTAGAACATGGCCATATAGCCCGAAAAAACCTACAACAACCCAGTGATTCCAGCCATGAAAGCCTTCGACAATACAATAATAATAATAATAATAATAATAATAATAATAATAATAAATAATGACAAAGTTTCGTGTTCCGATAGTCAGTCAATCAATCACACTGCTTAGTCTACCTCTGAGGATGCTTGCCATAGATGGAAGCGAAATCTCAGGAGAAATGCCTCAAGAACATGGCCAGATAGCCCGAAAAAACCTACAACAACCCAGTGATTCCAGCCATGAAAGCCTTCGACAATAATAATAATAATAATAATAATAACTATTTATACCCTGCTCCATCTCCCCCAGGGGGACTCGGTGCAACTTATAATAATAATAATAGTAATAATAATAATAATAATTATTATTATTATTATTCACAGACCGCACAACCTCTGAGGATGCCTGCCATAGATGCAGGATAAACGTCAGGAGAGAATGCTTCAGGAACATGGCCATATAGCCCCAAAAACCTACAACAACCCAGTGATTCCAGCCATGGAAGCCTTTGACAATTATGCCTCTGTTTACAAAAGTCTTGCTGTGTCTCTCCATTCTCATTAAATTCTGAACCTGACCATTCATCTTCAGAAGACAGTTTCTCAGAGGAAGACTGTTGAGGGCCTCTCCCAGGAATGTGGCCTTGTTAATCTTCACGAGACACCCTGGGCCTCTCATCTGGGCTTAACTCTGGCCAGGCAAGCCCTCGTCCCCATTGCCAACAGACCCAGACCCAGAAAACCTTTCATCCCCATTCTCATCATGAACATCAGGCACAATCACAGGCTGAACTACAGCAAAATCTTCTTTACGGCTGAGATCATCTGAATGACACACAGCCGGAATTATTCAAAACAGTGCCCTCACTGGATCTTGAAAGGCTTCCAAGAGGTCACGGTGCAGCAAGGGGAGAAGTCATCTGTCTTATGAGGCCAAAGAAAAGAGATGTGCATCTGAAAGTGTAGCTTTCATGGTGCTTTCATCCTCAGGCACTATTGCACAGTCTTCTTAACGTGCGTGCTTTGGATTCAATTAACTCTATCGGCCACTGAATTTCCAATCACCCCTCTCTATCTCGTCTCTTTGATCTCTAACTCCTTGTCCCCCTCTCCTCCACCCCCTTTTCCTCCCTCCCCCTCTTCTTTTTCCCCCTTCCTCAACGATACGGGCCGAAAAAAGAACAGGAAAGAAAGAAAGCAGAGGCAGTGCCCCCCGACAATGCTACACGCCACGCATACACACAACCTGATCCTTTCACGTAGAAGCATCTGTCATCCTGCAAAAGGAGAAAAAACCCAGTGTTCCAGGACAGGACAATGTGGAAGAACTCCTTAAGTGATTCACCAGAGGTTTCCACTTGGATGTAGGATGATAACAGGGGTGGGAATCCTGTTGTTGTTGTTGTTGTTGTTGTTGTGTGACTTAATTTGCGGTTTATGGTGACTGTAAAGTGAGCGATCATGGATTTCCTTGGCAAAATGTGTTCAAAGGGGTCAGCCAGTCCCTGCACAGGTGGGAATTCAAATTTGGATCTCCCGGAGTCCTGGTTAAATTCTCAAAACATGGTCACATTGTCTCCTGGGAAACACGTGGTCCTTATTTATTTGCTTGTTTGTTTGTTTACAACCTTTCTCCCCTGCCCTTCTCAACCCCCGAGGGGGGACTCAGAGTGGCTAACACTGGCAACAATTCGATGCTGTAACTACAGTAAACAACAATATAAAAAAAACATAAATACACAGCAGATTAAAAACAATATCATTACTTATGCAGTCACATAGCCGTTTACATTGTCATAACAATCATATAGTCCAGTTCAATGTCCAAGGTGCTGTTGTGCCTGCTAGCCAAAAGCCTGGTTCCAAAACCACAATTTCAGTTTTTTTCCTAAAGGAAAGGAGGGAGGAGGCCGATCTAATCTCACTGGGGAGCGAATTCCACACGCAGGGGGTCACCACTGAGAAGGCCTTGTGCTGTTTAAGGAGCTCCATTGGCTGCCGTTCATTTATCGGTCCCAATTCAAGGTGCAGGTGCTTACCTACAAAGCCCTAAATGGTTTGGGACCCGCCTACCTGCGTAACCACATCTCTGTGTATGAACCCGCATTTATTTATTATTATTTATTTACTTTATTTGTATACCGCTCTTCTCAGCCAAATTAGGCGACTCAGAGCGGTTAACAACAAGCAGCGGCAAAAAACAATACAAACATCGTACAGCCATTTAAAAGACAGTTAACACAATAATACAATAAGCAATTAACATCAATAACCATCAATAACATCAATAAACAACACACTGGCGTCTCATAACTAAAGTCATATTCCAAGCTCGTCATCCGTTGTACCGATTTCCTATAATTCATTGTAATTCATTGCACTGCCTATTCAAACGCCTGTTCGAATAACCAGGTTTTTACTTTCTTCCGAAATGCCATTAATGAGGGAGCTAATCTGATGTCTGTGGGTAGGGCGTTCCACAGCCGAGGGGCCACTACCGAGAAGGCCCTGTCCCTCGTCCCCGCCAACCGTGCCTGAGTTGCAGGCGGGATTGAGAGCAGGGCCTCCCCAGAAGATCTTAGAGCCCTCGTGGGTTCATAGGCGGAGATGCGTTCGGATAGGTACCTTGGGCCAGAACCGTTTAGGGCTTATAGGCCAACGCCAGCACTTTGAATTGTGCCCGGTAGCAAATTGGCAGCCAGTGGAGCTGGCGCAACAGAGGAGTTGTATGCTCCCTGAGTGCCGCTCCTGTTAGTATCCTGGCTGCCGAGCGTTGGACCATTTGAAGCTTCCGAGCAGTCTTCAAAGGCAACCCCATGTAGAGAGCGTTGCAGTAGTCTATACGGGATGTAACCAGAGCGTGGACTACCGTGGCCAAGTCAGACTTCCCAAGGTACGGGCGCAGCTGGCGCACAAGTTTTAATTGTACAAACACTCCTCTGCTCACTGCCGAAATCTGGAGATCCAGGTTCAGCGATGAACCCAGGATCACACCCAAGCTACGAACCTCCGTCTTCCGGGGGAGTGCGACCCCGTCCAACACAGGCTGTAACCCTATGCCCTGTTCGGCCTTTCGACTGACCAGGAGGACCTCTGTCTTGTCTGGATTCAATTTCAATTTGTTCGCCTCCATCCAGACCTGATCTCTTCGTTCATCTGGAGAGGCCGTGCTCATGCTCCTACCTCCATCGCAGGCGTGATTGGTGGGGATGAGGGAGAGAGCTTTCTCGGTGGTGGCCCCCCGACTCTGGAACTCACTCCCCAAGGACATCAGGCATGCCCCAACTCTAGCAGTCTTTAGGAGGAGCCTGAAAACGTGGTTGTTTCAGTGTGCCTTCCCAGAATAAGGAAACTCCTAGCAATGTGTCCCTAAACGCACTTTATTATGATTTAAGATTGTCTGCACATTTCTTCCCTCTTCAAAACTTCTATCCCAGTTACATGTCACCTTGTCATGCCCAGCATTATTTTTAAAATTTTAATTATTACATTTGGCCCAGCCATAGGTTTTTAAATGCGTCGTGTTATTGTTAATGTTTATTGCTTATTTTTGCTTATGAGTTTATTTATTGTTTTGTATTACTGTTGCTATTTATTGTTGTATTCGGGCTCGGCCTCATGTAAGCAGCACCGAGTCCCTTGGGGAGATGGTAGCGGGGTATTATTATTATTATTATTATTATTATTATTATTATTATTATTATTATTATTATGTCCCAGCTTTTTGAAGGTGGCACACCACCTGCCCCTTTTTGCAGCCTATGCTTGGCTTTCATAGCATTCTAGAGTTGGAAGAGACCCTTCCAGACCCCCCTCCCTTTGAGCCGTCCCCCGCCAGGACCAATGCTGAGAAATGCTGGGAGCAACACTTCAACAACATCAGGAGCATTGCACAACTTCCATTCCTTGACATACAGGGACAGCAAAGGCAGCCTCTACTTTGCAAAGGGATTTCCTGACTTTACACTGGACCTCAAAAATGTCCACAACTGTCCCTGAGCCACGACTGTCCCACAGCGAGGAGACGGCAAGATGGCCAGCCTTTCTTGAAGCTTAGAGCAACCCCTGTTAATCTGGGCTAAGCTGGGAGAGAAGCACCGCCTGCTCCTGGGGAGCGGAAACCCACATGACCCCACGCAGGCACGAACAACCCATGCCCCACATTCCCCATTGAGTCCCATCCACAAACATCCTCATCTTGAATTCTGCCACAAATGACGGCCTTTTCCAAGCACGCACACCATTTTCCTGTGCAAGCTGCGTGTTTCATCCACCAAGACAGAGCGAGAGGTTTCCAAAGTTACGCAGCCACCCAGAAGCAAAAATCTTGTTCAGAGAAATTCATGCAGAGCCATGCCAATACTTTGGAGGCACCAGATATAATAATAATAATAATAATAATAATAATAGTTATAATTATAATAATTATAATAATTCTGCAAGGAAGCAGGTGAAACAATAGATCCCATCCTCAGCTGCTGCAAGAAGATCGCGCAGACAGACTACAAGCAGAGGCACATCCTGTTAGAATCATAGAATCATAGAGTTGGAAGAGACCTCATGAGCCATCCAGTCCAACCCCTGCCAAGAAGCAGGAAAATTGAATTCAAAGCACCCTGACAGCTGGCCATCCAGCCACTGTTTAAAAGCCTCCAAAGAAGGAGCCTCCACCACACTCCGGGCAGAGAGTTCCACTGCTGAACGGCTCTCAAAGTCAGGAAGTTCTTCCTCATGTTCAGATGGAATCTCCTTTCTTGTAGTTTGAAGCCATTGTTTTGCGTCCTAGTCTCAGGAAGCAGAAAAGAAGCTTGCTCCCTCCTCCTCCCTGTGGCTTCCTCTCACATATTTATACATGCTCTCATCATGTCTCCTCTCAGCCTTCTCTTCTTCAGGCTAAACATGCCCAGCTCCTTAAGCCGCTCCTCATAGGGCTTGTTCTCCAGACCCTTGATCTGCTCCCTCCTCCCTGTGGCTTCCTCTCACATATTTATACATGGCCAGCAGAGTGTCTTCTGTGGACTCATCTTATTGTGTTTCTAATAATAATAATAATAATCATCATCATCATCATCATCTGGCACAAGTGGTGGTCCCAGTGGGGATGGGCACACTGGGTACAGTGCCTCAAGACCTTGGCCTGCACTTAAACACAATTGGCGCTGACAAGATTACCACCTGCCAGCTGCAGAAGGCCACCTTACTGGGATCTGCACGCATTATTTGCCGATACATCACACAGTCCTAGACACTTGGGAAGTGTCCGACGTGTGATCCAATTCAACAGCCAGCAGAGTGTCTGCTGTGGACTCATCTTGTTGTGTTTCAAATAATAATAATAATAAATAATAATAATAATAATAATAATAATAATAATCTGGCACAAGTGGTGGTCCCAGTGGTGATCAGCACACTGGGCGCAGTGCCTCAAGACCTTGGCCTGCACTTAAACACAATCAGTGCTGACAAGATTACCACCTGCCAGCTGCAAAAGGCCACCCTACTGGGATCTGTACACATTATTCACCGATACATCACACCGTCCTAGACACTTGGGAATCATAGAATCAAAGAGTTGGAAGAGACCTCATGGGCCATCCAGTCCAACCCCCTGCCAAGAAGTAGGAATATTGCATTCAAAG
Source organism: Anolis sagrei ordinatus (assembly GCF_025583915.1). Lineage (NCBI taxonomy): Eukaryota > Metazoa > Chordata > Lepidosauria > Squamata > Anolidae > Anolis > Anolis sagrei. Next base: position 42,017,885 of record NW_026847993.1, read on the forward strand.
CACCCCTGACAGATGGCCATCCAGCCTCTGTTTAAAAGCTTCCAAAGAAGGAGCCTCCACCACACTCCGGGGCAGAGAGTTCCACTGCTGAACGGCTCTCACAGTCAGGAAGTTCTTCCTAATGTTCAGATGGAATCTCCTCTCTTGTAGTTTGAAGCCATTCCTCCATTGCGTCCTAGTCTCCAAGGAAGCAGAAAACAAGCTTGCTCCCTCCTCCCTGTGGCTTCCTCTCACATATTTATACATGGCTATCATATCTCCTCTCAGCCTTCTCTTCTTCAGGCTAAACATGCCCAGCTCCTTAAGCCGCTCCTCATAGGGCTTGTTCGACACCTATCATAGTTACCATGGCTCAAAGAGTAAAATAATAATAATAATAATCTTTTCTGCTGTGGACTCATCTTATTGTGTTTCTAATAATAATAATAATAATAATAATAATAATAATCTGGCACAAGTGGTGGTCCCAGTGGTGATGGGCACACTGGGTGCAGTGCCTCAAGACCTTGGCCTGCACTTAAACACAATCAGCGTTGACAAGATTACCACCTGCCAGCTGCAGAAGTCCACCTTACTGGGATCTGCACGCATTAATTGCCAATCCATTACACAGTCCTAGACACTTGGGAAGTGCCTGATGTGTGATCCAATTCAACAGCCAGCAGAGTGTGTGCTGTGGACACATCTTGTGGTGTTTCTAATAGATAAAATAATAATAATAATAATAATAATAATGTACAACAGCCAGCAGAGTGACCTTGTCTGCTGTGGACACATCTTGTTGTGTTTCTAATAATAATAATAATAATAATAATAATAATAATAATAATAATAATAATCTGGCACAAGTGGTGGTCCCAGTGGTGATCGGCACACTGGGCGCAGTGCCTCAAGACCTTGGCCTGCACTTAAACACAATCGGCGCTAATAAAATTACCATCTGCCAGCTGCAGAAGGCCACCTTACTGGGATCTGCACTCATCATGCGCCAATACATCATGTTTGCATTTTACCTTTTATAATTTAGCTGTAAATTGCCTAGAGCATTCTCGGATGGAGGGCAATTAATAAGTTATTAGATGATGATGATGATGATGATGATGATGATGATTACACAGTCCTAGACACTTGGGAAGTGTCTGACGTGTGATCCAATTCAAGAGCCAGCAGAGTGTCTGCTGTGGACTCATCTTGTTGTGTTCCTAATAATAATAATAATCATCGTCATCGTCGTCGTCGTTGTCGTCTTTATTTCTACCCTGCCACCATCTCCCCAAAGGGGACTTGGGGCGGCTTACATGAGGCCAAGCCCAGCGATGCATTACAGCAACATCAAATATAAACAACAAAATAACATCACAATAAAATAAATAAAGGCATCAAGTGAAATAAGCCGTGCAAAATAACGTAATGGAAAACCCAACACACAACTCTTTCTTCTGACCCCACCTTTAGGCCGTTGGGTGTCATGACAGCAAAGAATGTTTTGGTTTTTCAAAGAATGGCCAAAATGACACAATACGGCAAGCAAGTTTTCTTTGTGACTCAAATAAAGGGAGGAGAGGAGAGGAGACGTGGTGCAGTTACGCAATGTGAATTGTGGTGGAGGAGGGACCGGCTCCTTGTCGCTTGGGGTGGGGCGCAGGATGCGCTTCCCTTCCTGCCATTCTACGTTCCCCAGACGAGCGAGCGAGCGAGCGAGCAAGCAAGCGGGTGACCCAAAGCAGGCGGCTGAAGCGCATCCTCTTGATCCCTGGGAGTCCAAGGCTAAGGCGAAGGGGCATCGAACGTTCTGTCCTCACATGGCAGAGAAAGGCCTGGTGGCCACCTCCTTCTGAGATTTGCAGTCTGACACAGTGGCTTCCAACCTATCTATGAGACCGCATCTCTTTCTACGAACCGGGACGGGCTCTGAGATTGACTGGGGAGGCCCTTCTCTCGATCCCACTACCATCACAAGCCGGTTGGTGGGGACAAGAGAGAGGGCCTCCTCTGTGGTGGCTCCCAGCTCTGGAATGCCCTCCCAAAAGAAATAAGGTTAGCCTCTACCCTTCAATCTTGCAACTCATTACTCTCTCCACCTGGAATTTCAGCCTCTGAACCTGTTTCCCTAGAGAACGAGTCTTCTGCACCATGGGTTGTTGTAGGTTTTTTCGAGTTATATGGCCATGGTCTGGAGGCATTTTCTCCTGACATTTCGCCTGCATCTATGGCAAGCATTCTCAGAGGTAGTGAGGTCTGTTGGAACTAGGAAAAAGGGTTTATATATCTGTGGAATGACCAGGGTGGGACAAAGGACTCTTGTCTGCTGGAGCTAGGTGTGTTCGGGCTATATGGCCATGTTCGAGAGACATTTTCTCCTGACATTTCGCCTGCGTCTATGACAAGCATCCTCAGAGGTAGTGAGGTCTGTTGGAACTAGGAAAAAGGGTTTATATATCTGTAGAATGACCAGGGTGGGACAAAGGACTCTTGTCTGCTGGAGCAAAGTGTGAATGTTTCAACTGACCACCTTGATTAGCATTCAGTGGCCTGGCAGTTGTTTGGTGTGGCTTGTTAGTGCCTGGGGCAATCTTTTGTTGAGAGGTGATTAGATGTCCCTGTTTGTTTCCTATCTGTTGTCCTGCTGTTGTAATTTTAGAGTTTTAGAGGTTTCCTCCTTTCTGTTGAAATTGTCCACATGCTTCTTGTGGATTTCAATGGCTTCTCTGTGTAGTCTGACATGGTGGTGGTGAGAGTGGTCCAGCATTTCTGTGTTCTCAATGACCAGGGTGGGTCAAAGAACTCTTGTCTGCTGGAGCTAGGCGTGAATGTTTCAACTGGCCACCTTGATTAGCATTTGATGGCCTGACAGTGCCTGGAGCAAACTTTTGTTGAGAGGTGATTAGATGTCCTCTCAACTTCTGCACCATCTCGGTACCTTTCTGGAAGGTGACTTTCAGTAACTGCTAGAGACACCGACTGATCATTTCCAGGACTTAAAATCTCCTGTTGGCTTACAGGCCCAGAGTTCCCATGACCCACGTCCCCATTTACATTGGTATCGGCCACAATCGGGACTGTGGCGCAGCTGGCTGTGAGTCAGCTGCACTAAGATCACTACTGACCAAAAGGTCATGAGTTCGAAGCCAGCCTGGGTCGGAGTGAGCTTCCAACCAATTTGTGTAGCTTACGGTCAACCTTTGCAGCCCAAAAGACAGTTGCCTGATGGTGGTAGTTACCTATCTCCAAAATATCTATCCATTTCACCCGGTCATGCCCAGCTTTTTAAAATTTTAACCATTACATCTGGCCCTGACTTTTGGTGTTTAATTGCATCGTGTTGTTATTGTTAATGTTATTGCTTGAGTTTTATTTACTGCTGTATTGTTGTTGTCTTGTTTATTGTTGTATTGGGTCTCGGCCTACTGTATGCTGCACCGAGTCCTTCGGGAGATGGTAGCGGGGTACAAATAAAGGTTTATTATTATTATTATTATTATTATTATTATTATTATAGTTGCATCTGTCAAGTAGGAAATTTAGGTACCGCTTATGCAGGGAGGCTAATTTACGAGGCCATAAAAATCTCCAGCAAGCATGCAAAAAATGAGGAAGTACTTCACAAATGGACGGTGAAGTGACAGCTCCCCTGGTGGCCAGAATACCCTCATGAAAAACTGGAATGTTAAATAGCCTCTGTGTGTCTGTCTACATATGTTGTGTGTCTATGGCATTGAATGTTTGCCATGTATATGTATGTTGTAATCCGCCCTGAGTCCCCTGCGGGGTGAGGAGAAGGGTGGAATATCAATACTCTCAATAAATAAACAAACCATGGGATGAACTACAACAGGGGCGATGGGGAGCTGGTTGTGACAACGCGCTTTGAGATCACCTTAGATGGGATTTATGATACCTCTGAATGATGGGCTGCCGGCTGATTTATTATTGGCATTCCAGTCTAATGCTCTCAGCCTAAAAGATGGCTAATGCGGAAGTGACTGGAGACCTGTGGCTTCTTGTGATGCTGGTGGCCCATCAGCATTGCGGAAGAGGCAGAGCGTTGGGTTTTTCGAAATCCTTATTTTGGCTTTTCCTCCCCCACAAATACACCTTCCTCATTGCTCTCTCATCCAGAGTTTGATCATTTTAGGTTGTGCATTTGGCCTGCCCACTGTGTTTGATTTTCCATTATGTTATTTTGCACTGCTTATTTTACCTGAATGTTTTATTTATTTTATTGTGATGTTATTTTGTTGTTTATATTTTATTTTGCTGTAATGTATCGCAGGGTTTGGCCTCATGTAAGCCGCTCCGAGTCCCCTTTGGGGAGATGGTGGCGGGGTATAAATAAAGATGATGATGATGATGATGATTACCTCTCAACAAAAGATTGCCCCAGGCACTAACAAGCCACACCAAACAACTCCAACCATCACCCAAATCAAAAAAGAAGCACCATTAAAGCCTTGGCAGACCGTGCAAAAAGAATCTGTGAACCACACCTCCTCCAAGATGAACTGAACCACCTCAACTGGGCTCTCCAGGCCAATGGAGACTCCACCTCAGACATCAGAAGAGATGCAAGACCAAGAACAAGCCACGAGAGTCAAGATGAAGATCCACCCAGAGGAAAAGTGTTCTTGCCATACATCAAGGGAACCACTGACGCATAGGGAAGCTGATGAGGAAACACAACATACAAACAATCTACAAACCCACCAAGAAAATCCAACCAATGCTACGTTCAGCAAAGGACAAGAGGGATCCTCTCACCTCTGCAGGAGTCTACCATTGTGTACCATGCAGCTGTGGACAAGTCTACAGAGGGACCACCAAACGCAGCATTGCCCAAACACGCAATCAAGGAACATGAAAGGCACTGCAGACTACTTCAACCAGAGAAGTCAGCCATAGCAGAGCACCTGATGAACCAACCTGGATACAGCATTTTATTTGAGAACACAGAAATGCTGGACCACTCTCACAACCACCATGTCAGACTACACAGAGAAGCCATTGAAATCCACAAAGCATGTGGACAATTTCAACAGAAAGGAAGAAACCATGAAAATGAACAAAATCTGGCTACCAGTATTAAAAAATTCTAAAATTGCAACAGCAAAAACAGCAGAGAGGAAACAGGCAGGGACATCTAATTACCTTTCAAGAAGAGTTTGCTCCAGGCACAGTCAGCCCATTGTATGCTAATCAAGGTGGTCAGTTGAAAAGATTCACACCTAGCCCAACTTACAAAAGCCTTTTGTCTCACCCTGGTCATTCCACAGATATATAAACCCCTTTTTCCCAGCTCCAGCAGACCTCACCTCTGAGGAAGCTTGCCATAGATGCAGGCGAAACGTCAGGAGAAATGCCTCTAGAACATGGCCATATAGCCCGAAAAAACCCACAAGAACTGAATGATGATGATGATGATGAAGTATTGAGCTTCTGCTTGCCTGCCTTGGACTGGCAACGAATTAGCTGCACTTCATTCATGCTGCACTTTAATCCATTCCTTTGCACCGAAGCAGGAAATGCCGTCTCTCTCGGGAGGACACAGGGACACGCGTGTGCAAGCGACCTGTGCCCCTGAGACATGCAATGAAGGTTAATGGGCTCCTTCTGCCTCTCGCAGCCCCCTCCCAACTTGTCTTTGGTTGGAGACCACGCTTTAGATAGACGGAGAATGCCTTTTGGCTCTGCACTCTGCTTGCTCGGTCCCATAGAAGCCCGCGCACAAAAGAGGACTTCTTCCCGAAGCCTCATTGGATGCTCAAAGCGTTCCTTTCATTGGGGAACTGAACTGTGGATGCAAGAAAGGCTTTATCAATGGGAGAATGAGGAGAGCCCTGCATCCTTTCCCAGCACCCCCCCCCCCCCCCACACCTCCATTTTCGCTCACCCCTCCTCTGCTGCTTGCCTCTTCTCCTGAGCTTTTAGTGCATCCATCCTCTATCTGCTCTCCTTCGGATGAGTTGGAATACAACTCCCATAACTCCGCATTCTGCCTTTGGATCTGGATGGATGGATCTGGACCTAACTTGGCATGAATATTAATTATGCCTAAATGTGAACACTGGTAGAGTTTGGGGGAAACAGACCACCAACCAATGGAAAAAACTGGAAGGGTTTGGTGGGCATTGACCTTGAGTTTGGGAGTTGTAGTTCACCTACATCCAGAGAGCACTGTGGACTCAAACAATGATGGATCTGGACCAAACCTGGCATGAATACTCAATATGCCCAAATGTGAACACTGGTGGAGTTTAGGGGAATAGACCTTGACATTTGGGAGTTGTAGTTGCTGGGATTTATAGTTCACCTACCATTAAAGAGCATGCTGAACTCCGCCAACGATGAATTGAACCGAAATTGGCAAACAGAACTCTCATGACCAACAGAAAACATTAGAAGGGTTTGGTGGGCATTGACCTTGAGTTTTGGAGTTGTAGTTCACCTATATCCAGAGAGCACTGTGGACTCAAACAATGATGGGTCTGGACCAAACTTGGCACAAATACTCAATGGGGAATACAGGCTTTGTCATTTGGGAGTTGTGTTTGCTGGGATTTATAGCTCACCTACAATCAAAGGGCATTCTGAACTCCTTCAATGATGGAATTGAATCAAACTTGGCACACAGAACTCTCATGACCAAGAGAAAATACTGGAAGGGTTTGCTGGGCATTGACCTTGAGTTTTGGAGTTGTAGTTCACCTACATCCAGAGAGCACTGTGCACTCAAACAATGATGGATCTGGACCAAATTTGGCACAAATACTCAATATGCCCAAATATGAACAGTGGTGAGGTTTGGGGAAAATAGACCTTGACATTTGGGAGTTGTAGTTGTTGGGATTTATAGTTCACCTACAATCAAAGCGCATTCTGAACCCCACCAACGATAGAATTGGGCCAAACTTCTCACACACAATCTCCATGACTAACAGAAAATACTGTTTATATTTATATACATAACATAACAAGAACATAAAAAGAGACAAAAGAAGAAAAAGAAGAACAATGACAATAAAAATAAGAACAATAAAAAATAAATAAAATTAAAATAAATAAAATAAAACAAAATAACCAAAAAGAAGAAGAAGAAGAAGAAGAAGAAAGCAGAAGACCGTCGCCCCAATAATGGAAAAAACAGAGAGACATCAAGTCTTGGGCAAGGAGAGAAAGCTTGGACCTGGAGATCCTGGAAGCACACATTGGCAAAAAAAGCCAATGGGATTTTGGCCTCAGGCATCAATAGGAGCAGAGTGTCTAGATCTAGGGAAGTCATGCTGCCCCTCTATTCCGTTTTGGTTAGACCACATCTGGAATATTGTGTCTAGTTCTGGGCTCCACAATTCAAGAGAGATATTGACAAGCTGGAATGTGTCCAGAGGAGGGCGACTAAAATGATCAAGGTCTGGAGAACAAGCCCTATGAGGAGCGGATTAAGGAGTTGGGCATGTTTAGCCTGAAGAAGAGAAGGCTGAGAGGAGATCTGATAGCCATGTATAAATATGTGAGAGGAAGCCACAGGGAGGAGGGGGAGCAAGCTTCTTTCTGCTTCCCTGGAGACTAGGACGCAATGGAAGATGGCTTCAACTACAAGAAAGGAGATTCCATCTGAACATTAGGAAGAACTTCCTGACTGTAAGAGCTGTTCAGCAGTGGAACTCTCTGCCCAGAGTGTGGTGGAGGCTCCTTCTTTGGAAGCTTTTAAACAGAGGCTGGATGGCCATCTGTCAGGGGTGCTTTGAATGCAATTATTCCTGCTTCTTGGCAGGGGGTTGGACTGGATGGCCCACGAGGTCTCTTCCAACTCTAGGATTCTATGAGAAATTCCTGGCTGTGAGAGCCGTTCAGCAGTGGAACTCTCTGCCCCGGAGTGTGGTGGAGGCTCCTTCTTTGGAAGCTTTTAAACAGAGGCTGGATGGCCATCTGTCAGGGGTGATTTGAATGCAATATTCCTGCTTCTTGGCAGAATGGGGTTGGACTGGAGGATGATGGCCCAGGAGGTCTCTTCCCACTCTAGGATTCTATGATTCTATGATTTTATGATTTCCAGTAGTGACCAGCCCTCGGGTCATCTACGTGTTCTTTTTTATTCCCTTCCCCATCACCCTCCCCCCACTCCTATCTCATCTATTTCTTTCCTTTCTTTCTCTTTATCCTAATGTTACTCTTTTTTCTTCTCTCCCCTCCTTTTTCCTTTTTCCTCTCCCTCGCGTCCTTTCCCCACTTGTTTTTCAACACTTTACCTTATTCACATTGTTCCCCCACTTTCGATGAATACTGACTTATTTTACCATAAAATATCATCTTAACTTTTTCTACTTCTTTCCTATCCAGCTCCGTTCTTGGGAGCACATATTCTAAATAAAAACAATTTTAAAAAAAGAAAATACTGTTTTCTGATGGTCTTTGGTGACCCCTCTGACACCCCCTTTTCGACCCCCCTAGGGGTCCCGACCCCCAAGTTGAGAAACACTGGGATACAGGGTCACTCTCTGAAAGCACAATGGCAAAGCCAGGTTTGAGATCTTCCTTGAAGGCTGCTAAGGTAGGGGTTTGCCTAATCTCACCAGGCAGCGAGTTCCAGAGTCGGGGGCCACCACGGAGAAGGCCTTCCCCGAAGATCGGAGAGAATGGGCAGGTTTGTGGGTGGAGGTGCGTAACAAGGGCAGCAGCTCGCTACAGGGAAAATCCCTTTCCCTTTTAAGGGCCGCTCTGGAAACAAGCGAGCCCACTCCTGCTCATCAAGACCTACTATGGTTCTCAGCTGGGGAGCCCTAGTTCCTCTATACAGCTGGTTTTGCAACTCCCAAAGCCCAGCGTAAGCAAGCGTGTGAGCTCCCTGGGCCTTTGCAAACTCTCCAACACTGATTAACATTGGCTCTGCCAAAAAAGCAAGATGCCTGCTTGGCAAGAGAGCCAGGGACAACAGGACAACATGAGCCAAGTTGTCACTAATGCGCTGGAAAGAACAGAAAGCTCAAATTGAGTTAAACGAAGAGAACGTAATGGCTGCACAGGAAAGCGGCTCTTATAAGAGTGGGTAAGCGTAACACAAGGAAGAAGAGCTCCTTCGCATTTACTGCTAGTAGGAAACAGAACGTGACTGTCGGACTGTGGCTGAGTCCACATTGCCCTATAATGCAGATTAACTGCATTAGAAAGGCTTTTGCAAAGAGCAATGGAAATAATGGTATGGTTTGGGGTCACCACAACATGAGGTGCTGTATGAAGGGGTTGCAGCATTAGGAAAGTTAAGAAACATTGCTCTATCTGATGTGAAAAGGATTGAAAGCCAAACCATTTCCCTTGTGTTTGTGTGTATAGCTTTAATCTGGATGCTCCAAGGAGTTGTTGGAGGTTTTTTTCCCCCCTGAGCTATATGGCCATGTTCTAGAGGCATTTTCTCCTGACATTTCGCCTGCATCTATGGCAAGCATCCTCAGGGGTTGTGAGGTCTGTTGGAACTAGGAAAATGGGTTTATATATCTGTGGAATGACCAGGGTGGGACAAAGGACTCTTGTCTGCTGGAGCTTGGTGTGAATGTTTCAACTGAACACCTTGATTAGCATATAATGGCCTGACAGTGCCTGGGGCAATCTTTTGTTGAGAGGTGATTAGCTGTCCTGGATTGTTTCCTCTCTGTTGTTTTGCTGTTGTAATTTTAGAGTTTTAGAGGTTTCCTCCTTTCTGTTGACATTGTCCACCTGCTTCTTGTGGATTTCAATGGCTTCTCTGTGTAGCCTGACATGGTGGTTGTGAGAGTGGTCCAGCATTTCTGCGTTTGGTGGTCCCTATGTAGACAAGAGGGATCCTCTCACTTCTGCAGGAGTCTACTGTATCCCATGAAGGTGTGGACAAGAAGTCTCCATATTGACCACAAAATGCAGCCACAGCATTGCCCAGACACGAATCAAGGAACATGAAAGACCCTGCAGACTATGTCAACCAGAGAAGTCAGCCAGAGCAGAGCACCCAAGGAACCAACCTGGACACAACATATTATTCGAGAACACAGAAATGCTGGACCACTCTCACAACCACCATGTCAGCTACACAGAGAAGCCATTGAAATCCACAAGCATGTGGACAATTTCAACAGAAAGGAGGAAACCATGAAAATGAACAAAATCTGGCTACCAGTATTAAAAAAAACTCTAAAATTACAACAGCAAAACAACAGAGAGGAAACAAACAAGGACATCTAATCACCTCTCAACAAAAGATTGCCCCAGGCACTGCCAGGCCATCAAATGCTAATCAAGGTGGTCAGTTGAAACATTCCCACCTCGCTCCAGCAAACAAGAGTCCTTTGTCCCACCCTGGTTATTCCACAGATATATAAACCCTTTTTCTTAGTTGCAACAGACCTCGCTATGTCTGAAGATGCTTGCCACAGATGCAGGCAAAACGTCAGGAGAGAATGCTTCTAGAACATGGCCATATAGCCCTAAAAAACCTACAACAACCTAGTGATTCCAGCCATGAAAGCCTTCGACAATACAAGGTGGTCAGTTGAAACATTCCCATCTAGCTCCAGCAGACAAGAGTCCTTTGTCTCACCCTGGTCATTCCACAGATATATAAACCCAATTTTCCTACTTCCAACAGACCTCACAACCTTTGAGGATGCTTGCCATAGATGCAGGTGAAACGTCAGGAGAGAATGCTTCTAAAACATGGCCATATAGCTCGGAAAAAAAATCTACAATAACCTAGTGATTCCAGCCATGAAAGCCTTCGACAATACAAGGTGGACAGTTGAAACATTCACARCTAGCTCCAGCAGACAAGAGTCCTTTGTCCCACCCTGGACATTATTCCACAGATATATCAACCCTTTTTCTGAGTTCCAACAGACCTCATGACCTCTGAGGATGCTTCCGGCCATGAAAGCCTTTGACAATACATTTCTCCAAGGAGGTTGGTCCCAACAATATGCCTAGGCACATGTCTGGATGGATGAATGAGAGTGATTGTTTACATAGGATAACATGTACAGGTGAGTGTAAATACAGCCATTACAGACCATTGGGCAGCTGGGATGATTGAGGTTTGGACAACAGCCGAATAGAATAACCAAAACAAACAGGAACGATAGATATTGAATGCAGTTTTGGGGCTGACCAGGGAGATCCCGAGAGGATGTAGTTGAAGCTATTTAATAGAGAAGGCCACCTGCTCTGAGTCTTTGTTTCCCGAAGGCTTCTTCGATGAGTGTCTGTCCACTTCATGGGAGGTCTCTCCCCTAATTAGCCTGCGGCCAGTCCCAGAGTCCTCGCTCACAAACAAACAAACAGTGCAAAGTGTTGGCTGGTTGTGCCAAAGAGCCCGGTGGATTCTGCCAAATGGCAGCCTTATTCGCTGCAATAATGGCAGCCAAGTTCTTTGTGGACGGGCAAGAATGAGGGGGGGGGGGGGATATTCATCCATGAAATGAGGAGTCTGAGAAAGAAGGGACCGAGTGTGCGCATGTGCTTATGCGGAGCGCATTCTTGTTTCGTGCAAGTTTCGTGGATGGGGAGCATTTCGGAGTTGGGTAATGCACACCTGGAATCCGCTTCCTCCTTTTCCTATTCACTTACACCAGTGTTTCTCCACCTTCCTCATCCCGCGACCCCTGAATCCAGCCCCTCATGTTGTGGGGAGCCCCCCAGTCGTCAAATTATTTTTGTTGCTCCTTCCTAACTGTAATTTTGCACCTGTTATGAATCGTAATGTCAATATAAGATAGACAGGATGTATTTTCATTCACTGGACCAAATCTGGGGTTGATTTTGTCATTTGGGAGTTGTAGTTGCTGGGATTTATAGTTTTAACTTTACATTTGGCCTTCCCACTGTTTTTAATTGCGTGTTGTCTTATTGATAATGCTGTATATTTTATTGTCTATGTTTTATTTTAATTGCTTGTACTGTTGTTGTTATTGCTTGTATTGTTGTGTTTGGGCTCGGCCGCATCGAGTCCCTTGGGGAGATGGTAGCGGGGTACAAATAAAGTGTGGTTGTTGTTATTGTTGTTTATTATTATTATTATTATTATTGTTCAACTACAACCAAAGAGCATTCTGAACTCCGCTAATGATAGAATTGAATCAAACTTGGCCTACAAAACTCCCATGACCAACAGAAAGTACTGGAAGGATTTGGTGGGCATTGACCTTGGAATTGAACCAAAAAACTCCCATGTCTGGAAATACTGGAAGGGTTTGGTGGACACTGAGTTTTGGAGTTGTAGTTCACCTACATCCAGAGAGTACTGTGGACTCAAACGATGATGGATCTGGACCAAACTTGGCACAAATACTCAATATGCCCAAATGTGAACACTGGTGGAGTTTGGGGGAAACAGACCTTGACATTTGGGAGTTGTAGTTACTGGGATTTCTAGTTCACCTACAATCAAAGAGCATTCTGAAGTCTCCCAGTGATGGAATTGAACCAAACTTGGCACAAAAAAACTCCCATGACCAACAGGAAATACTGGAAGGGTTTGGTGGGCATTGACCTTGCGTTTGTGAGTTGTAGTTCACCCACATCAGTGGTTCTCAACTTGGGGTCCCCAGATGTTTTTGGCCTTCAACTCCCAGAAATCTTAACAGCTGGGATTTCTGGGAGTTGTAGGCCAAAAACATCTGGGGACCCCAGGTTGAGAACCACTGACCTGCATCCAGAGAGCACTGTGGACTCAAACGATGACGGATCTGGACCAAACGTGGCACAAATACTCAATATGCCCACACGTGAACACTGCTGGAATTTGGGGGAAATAGACCTTGACATTTGGGAGTTGTTGTTCCTGGGATTTATAGTTCACCTACAATCAAACAGCATAATGAACCCCACCAATGATATAATTTGGGCCAAACTTCTCACACAGAATCCCCCTGCTGTGAAAGGAGTCGCTGCCATGAGCCTCCCTCCAGCCTCGCATGCTCTCCTTCGCTGGCACATGTGCGCCACGATGCCATGCGCTGAGCACGCCTGCTCTCCCCTCTCCGCTTGGAGTCGCAGAAACATCCCTCCCCTTGGCTGAGAAGCCGGCTAATCCCAGCGGAGGAGGGCTTTTGGTCGGAGGATTAGCCATCTGCTTCCAAAAAGGAAGAGAAGGACAGGTGGGGAGATCTTTGGTCTTCTTTGCCAAAGGGGTTCCTCAGACCATCAGAAATATGTGTATTCTGGTGGTCTTTGGTGACCCCTCTGAAGCGACCCCCCTCACGACCCCCCCCCAGGGACCCCAGGTTGAGAAATACTGTCATCACATGGACTTACAGATTTGTAGAGAAGCGTGAGGCTCTATCCCTATAGCAATGGCAATAATGTATTGTCGAAGGCTTTCATGGCCGGAATCACTGGGTTGTTGTAGGTTTTTTCAGGCTATATGGCCATGGTCTAGAGGCATTCTCTCCTGAAGTTTTGCCTGCATCTATGGCAAGCATCCTCAGAGGTGGTGAGGTCTGTTGGAAGTAGGCTTTTGTTTACACCATTTCCCCCCCCCCCCTCCCCACAATGGATTTTGTGAATGGCGTTTGGACTAATAACTCTAAAGAAAAGCAACTTTTCTTTCCAGCGTGTGCATTTCTGTGTTTGCACTTTGTCGTTCGCTCGGTTACTTGGTTCTTTCAACCCTCAGAGGAGAGCGCAATGAATCAACAAAGACACGTACACACAAAACCGCTTTTCTCCGCTAACCGCTCTTTTAGGAAACACGATTTCTTCCCTACAGACAGCAGTTGTTCTCCCACCAAGCTCTCCTCCCTTTGTAACCAGTGCCACCTGGGATGGAACCAGTTAACCAATGGGTTCTTTTTGCTGGAGATAGACAGCAACCCTCGCTCCCTGGGCTGGCTTCCCCCGCAGCTGCCTCCTTGCTTTGGGGAACAAAGCCAGGCCTATCCTTGGAATTCCTTCCACAATCCGGAAAAGCAAGAGAGGGTCGGAGCAGGCGCACGCTCCGTCACTGGATCCGCACCCTCCCACTGCCACCCACTCACTCAACCTCACCATCCGTAGCACATATTAACTTTAAACAGATACTTAACTAGCGATACTGAATTATATAATTGGTTTATTAATTGGTCAACCTATCGGAATCAATAAAACTCAATAGCAGCTGAAAGGGATTTTAAAAAAAACTTCATGAACTCAGCTGTTGTACTTGTTTTTGTTTTGGGGTTGTTGTAGGTTTTTTCAGGGCTCTATGGCCATGTTCTAGAGGCATTCTCTCCTGACATTTCACCTGCATCTATGGCAAGCATCCTCAGAGGTAGTGAGGGCTGTTGGGAACTAGGAAAAAGGGTTTATATATCTGTGGAATGACCAGGGTGGGACAAAGGACTCTTGTCTGCTGGAGCTAGGTGTGAATGTTTCAGGTGATCACCTTCTAGAGGCATTCTCTCCTGACATTTCACCTGCATCTATGGCAAGCATTCTCAGAGGTAGTGAGATCTGTTGGAAGTAGGAAAAAGGGTTTATATATCTGTGGAATGACCAGGGTGGGACAAAGGACTCTAGGTGTGAGCTAGGTGTGTTCGGGCTATATGGCCATGTTCTAGAGGCATTCTCTCCTGACGTTTCGCCTGCATCTATGGCAAGCATCCTCAGAGGGTAGTGAGGTCTGTTGGAACTAGGAAAAAGGGTTTATATATCTGTGGAATGACCAGGGTGAGACAAAGGACTCTTGTCTGCTGGAGCTAGGTGTGAATGTTTCAACTGATCACCTTGATTAGCATATAATGGCCTGACAGTGCCTAGAGCATCCTCAGAGGTTGTGAGGTCTGTTGGAACTAGGAAAAAAGGTTCATATATCTGTGGAATGACCAGGGTGGGGCAAAGGACTCTTGTCTGCTGGAGCTAGGTGGGAATGTTTCAACTGACCACCTTGATTAGCATTTGATGACTTGGCAGTGCCTGGGGGAAAATCTGGCTACCAATATTAAAAAAACTCTAAAATTACAATATGCACAACAACAGAGAGGAAACAATCAGGCACATCTAATCACCTCTCAACAAAAGATTGCCCCACTCAACTGTTCCATCGTCTTAGCCGTTCCTAGTTCATTTCCGATTTAAGTTTTTGGTCATGATGTGGTTCCAAACGCTTGCAGGTTTTCACTCTTTTTCGAAAGGTCAGGAGGGAGGGGGCTGATCTAACATCCCTAGGTAGGGCCACCACAGAGAAGGCCCTGTCTCTTGTCCTTGCCAAACGTGCTTGTGAAGCAGGCGGGATCGAGAGCAGGGCCTCCTCTGGCGATCTCAAGTTCCTGGAAGGTTCATAGAGAGACAAGCACCAGAGTCCCAGAGTCGGACACAACTGGACTTAATGTCAGGGGAAAACCTCTCGACATACCTGATATGTCAAAAATTGATTACTGGGAGGGTTTGGGGAGAAGTAACCTTCCTTTCTGGGAGTTGTAGTTCACCCACAACTAGAGAAACTGTGATGTCCATGATAGACCTGGATCAGACTTGGCCGACAGAACTTCCATGACCAATTCAACCTACTGAAGGGGTTTTGAGGGGACTGACTCACTACAGTGGGAGTTGTAGTTTACCCTACAGCCAGAGAGCCCACTGAGCCCCACCCATGATGATGATAACAACAACAACAACAACAATGCAAAGACTCTGGCACAAGCCAGTCAAGGTGGTCCCAGATGGTGATCGGCACACTGGGTGCAGTGCCTCAAGACCTTGGCCTGCACTTAAACACAATCGGCGCTGACAAAATTACCACCTGCCAGTTGCAAAAGGCCACCTTACTGGGATCTGCATGCATCATTCGCCGATACATCACACAGTCCTAGACACTTAGGAAGTGTCCGACATGCGATCCAATACAACCGCCAGCAGAGTGACCTTGTTTGCTGTGGACTAATTTTGTTGTGTTAATAATAATAATAATAATAATAATAATAATAATAATAAACAACTTGATGCAGCTACAGCAAACCTGCCCAACATAACAAACTTTAAGTACTGGTGGAGTTTGTCAGGATTAATCTGGCATGATGGGAGTTGTAGTTCACCCACAACCTTACTCATTTTGTACAACTAAAAAAATGACTTTTTCAAATAACAATGGCAACGCTGAGTCCCCAAGCTAGTCTACACATAAAACAGAGAGAGAAGGAAACATATTGAAGTTGTGAGGTGGACTGTACGACCTCGCAATGGGACACAACGTCAAGGCCACATTTGTGTTGATCCGTGGTTCAATGTGACCAATATGAACCTTGGTTTCCAGCTGGCTAACTTCAAACAAACCAGTTGGAACTAAACATAGTTTTGCCAGCTTGTGGGATGCAATAAGTTATTGTTAAGCAAGAAAACAACACAAAAAAGCCTCGAGGGCACATGGATCTCACACTGAACATACCAATCGAAACATGGCCACAGATTTTGACCAGGACTGAAACTCTCAAAAGGAAGGCCTGTGGTAAACAACGGTCTCTCGCCTGAACGCCCTTCTCGAGAGACAGCGGCAGGCAAGCGGAAATGGAAGAGAAGGAGGAGGAGGAGGAGAAGAGGAAGAGAGGAAATGTCATTCCCAAAAGCCTTGACCCAAAACAACATGAGCAAACATCTGACTCATCAGAGTCCAAATCCCCATGTTGGCCACGAAACCTCCCAGGAGGACACCAGAGGAACAACCCGCTGCTTGGCCGATTTCCCACCACGACGGCAAGTCACAAAGGGAGAAGGCTCCATCTACACTGCATCATGCAGTTCCGTAGTGCAATTTCACATGATACGGCAGCGTCGATGGATGGGGCTGAAGCAAACCAAGAAGATTAGTATTGAAAAGTGGACCACTCATTGGCGAAGCAGAAACCGTGTCCAAACAGAAGAGCCACAAAATGGGCCTTCAGACAAAATAATAATAGTAATAATAACAACTAGAACTATGTGATGTATCAGCAAATAATGCGTGCAGATCCCAGTAGGGTGGCCTTTTGCAGCTGGCAGGTGGTAGTTTCGTCAACTCCGATTGTTTTAAGTGCAGGCCAAGGTCTTGAGGTGCTGCACCCAGTGTGCCAATCACCACTGAGACCACCTTTACTGGCTTGTGCCAGAATCGTTGCAGTTCTATCTTTAAATGGTGCTCCATGCAGTCATGCTGGCCACATGACCTTGGAGGTGTCTATGGACAATGCCAGCTCTTTGACTTAGAAATGGAGATGAGCGCCAGAGTCCCAGAGTCGGACACGACTGGACTTAATGTCAAGGGGAAACCTTTACTTTTACTCTTATGACACGATACGAGAATTTAAAGATAGAACTGCAACGATTCTGGAACAAGACAGTCAAGGTGGTCCCAGTGGTGATTGGCACACTGGGTGCAGTGCCTCAAGACTTTGGCCTGCACTTAAAAACAATCAGAGCTGACGAAACTACCACCTGCCAGCTGCAAAAGGCCACCKTACTGGGYTCTGCATGCATTATTCGCCAATACATCACATAGTTCTAGACACTTGGGAAGTGTCTGARGTGTGATCCAATACAACAGCCAGCAGAGTGACCTTGTTTGCTGTGGACTCGTCTTGTTGTGTTTCTAAAAATAATAATAATAATAATAATAATAATAATAATAATAATAAATAAGCCAGTAAAGGTGGTCACAGTGGTGATTGGCACACTGGGTGCAGCACCTCAAGACCTTGGCCTGCACTTAAAAACAATCAGAGRTGACGAAACTACCACCTGRCAGCTGCKAAAGGCCACCKTACTGGGGTCTGCACGCATTATTCGCCAATACATCACACAGTCCTAGACACTTGGGAAGGGTCTGACATGTGATCCAATACACCAACCACCTTGTTTGCTGTGGACTCATCTTGTTGTGTTTCTAATAATAATAATAATAATAATAATAATAATAATAATAATAATAAGCCAGTAAAGGTGGTCACATTGGTCATCGGCACACTGGGTGCAGTGCCTCAAGATCTTGGCCTGCACTTAAAAACAATCGGAGCTGATGAAATTACCACCTGCCAGCTGCAAAAGGCCACCCTATTTGGTTCTGCACGCATTGTTTGCCGATACATCACACAGTCCTATACACATGGGAAGGGTCCGACGTGTGATCCAATACACCAACCACCTTGTTTGCTGTGGACTCATCTTGTGTTTCTAATAATAATAATAATAATAATAATAATAAGCCAGTAAAGGTGGTCACAGTGGTGATCGACACACTGGGTGCAATGCCTCAAGACCTTGGCCTGCACTTAAACACAATCGGAGTTGACGGAACTACCACCTGTCAGCTGCAAAAGGCCACCCTACTCGGATCTGCACGTATTATTCGCCGATACATCGCACAGTCCTAGACACTTGGGAAGGGTCTGATGTGTGATCCAATACAACAGCCAGCTAAGTGAGCTTGTTTGCTGTGGACTCATCTTGTTGCTTTTCTAATAATAATAATAATAATAATAATAAGAAGAAGAAGAAGAAGAAGAAGAAGCAGCAGCAGCAGCCAGTCAAGGTGGTCCCAGTGGTGATGGGCACACCGGGTGTAGTGCCTAAAGACCTTGGCCTGCACTTAAACACAATCAGCGCTGACAAAATTCCCACCTGCCAGCTGCAAAAGGCCACCTTACTGGGATCTGCACGCATTATTCGCCGATACATCACACAGTCCTAGACACTTGGGAAGGGTCTGACATGTGATTGAATACAAAAGCCAGCAAAGATTCTGGCACAAGCTAGTCAAGGTGGTCCCAGTGTTGATCAGCACCCTGGGTGCAGCACCTCAAGACCTTGGCCTGCACTGAAAAACAATCAACACTGACGAAATTACCACCTGCCAGCTGCAGAAGGCCACCCTACTCGGATCTGCATGCATTATTCGCCGATACATCACACAGTCCTAGGCACTTGGGAAGGGTCTGACGTGTGATTGAATACAAAAGCCAGCCAAAGGATCTTGCTCGCTGTGTACCAGTCTTGTTGTGTATCAAATAATAATAATAATAATAATAATAATAATAATAATAATAATAATAATAATAATAAAATGCACCTCTGAGGATGCTTGCCATAGATGCAGGCGAAACGTCCAGAGAAATAATGCCTCTAGAACCTGGCCATATAGCCCAAAAAAACCCACAAGAACTGAGTGATTCCAGCCATGAAAGCCTTCGACAATACAATAAAATGCATTTCTACAAAATACAGATTAAATACACCGTGCAGAGATTAAAACACAGGATGTGAGTTTAAAACTCATGCTTAAAACTGCTGGTTGTTTTGTCTCCAAGAGAACAGGGCAATGCCTACACCTTTGAAGGTAGCGAGCACAAAGGAAGGAAGGAAGGAAGGAAGGAAGGAAGGAAGGAAGGAAGGAAGGAAGGAAGGAAGGAAGGAAGGAAGGAAGGGAAGGGAAAAGAAGGGAAGGGAAAAAACCATACATACCATCTGAGTTTTCATGGGGTTTTTTTGTCTAATGTGTGTGGTTTTATGTTATGTTCATTTAAGTTTCTGTTTTATATCCTTTACTTTAAGTTTGTTTACTCCTTGTTTGCTGTGTTGATTTTGGCACGGAATGTGTTCCACTAGATTATTTCCGCTGGAAACGGCCCCGAGTCCCTTTGGGGAGACGGAGCGGGTTGTAAATAAAGCATAATTGTATATTTAACATTCTTCCAAGGCAAAGGGGGATCTGTTTCCAGTCGTTGCTTCCTTTGTTGCATGCCCACCACACGTGGGAAAATGTGCCATCTTTGTTTCTGCATTTCCAGCCTTTGTCAGTACAGTTGTACATCTTCACTAATCTCTCTGGAAGGAGATTCCAACGCAGGCATTTTCTTTTTGATTTTGGCATGCTGTATACCGTATATACTCGAGTATAAGCTGACCCGAATATAAGCCGAGGCACCTAATTTTACCACACAAAAAAACTGGGAATACATATTGACTTGAGTATAAGACGAGGGTGAGAAATGCAGCCGCTATGCGTCCATTTCAAAATAAACATAGATACCCATAACATTTACATTAATTGAGGAATCTGGAGGTTAAATGTTTTTGAATATTTACATAAAGCTGTAATTTAAGAAAAGACTGTCCAACTCCGATGAAACCATTATTCTCACCTTCTTCAATGTCAGTGTGCTTACGTATCCTTCCAATAGTAATAGAGAGTAAAATAATAAGTCTATACAAATAAAAATGTAATGTTGATTTGTGGGATTGACATAACTCAAAAACCACTGGACGAATGGACACCAAATTTGGACACAAGACACGTATCGGGCCAACAAGTGACCATCACTCCTAAAAACACTGAAAAACACAGTGGAACAGACTTAAAAAGCCAAAAAACAAAAAATACATTACAACGCATGTGCAAAACCACATAAATACACATATACACAAATATATACACACACATATACACACATATATATACACACAAAACACATATACACAGACTGGGCCACAGCAATGCATAGCAGGAGACAGCTAGTGTAATAATAATAATAGTGGCAAAATAATAAATGGCTGTGGCCCAGTCTGTGTTTTGTGTGTGTATATATATATTTGACTATATGTGTATATATGTGTGTTTGCATATATGTGTGTGTGTGTGTATGTATATGTGTGTGCGTATGTATATGTGTGTGTGTTTGTGTGGTTTTGTACTTGTGTTGTAATGTATTTTTATTTTTGTCTTTTTTCAGTGTTTTTAGGAGTGATGGTCACTCATTGGCCTTGCGGGTGCATTGTGTCTAAATTTGATGTCAATTCACCCAATGGTTTTTGAGTTATGTCAGTCCCACAAACAAACATTACTTTTTTATTTATATAGACTAGTCATTCCCACCATGTGTTGCTGTGGCCCAGTCTATGTGTTTTGTGTGTGTATATATTTGTGTATATGTATATGTATATATATACAGCGCTCCATGCAGTCATGCCGGCCACATGCCCTTGGAGGTGTCTGCGGACAACACTGGCTCTTCGGCTTAGAAATGGAGATGAGCACCAGAGTCCCAGAGTCGGACACGACTGGACTTAATGTCAGGGGACTACCTTTACCTTTATGTATATATATGTGTGTGTGTGTGTGTGTGTGTGTGGTTTTGCGCATGTGTTGTAATGTATTTTAAAATATTTTTTGGCTTTTAAAGTCTCTTCCGCTGTGTTTTTCAGTGTTTTTATGAGTGACTAGCCATCCCCTGCCATGCGTTGCTGTGACCCAGCCTGTGCATATGTGTTTTGTGTGCGTAAATATCTGTGTATATGTGTGTTTGCATATACACACACACACATACGTGTGTGTGTGGTTTTGCACATAATGTAATGTACTTTTTGTTATACATACGTGTGTGTGTGTGTGTGGTTTTGCACATAATGCAATGTACTTTTTGTTCTCTGTCTTTTTAAGTCCCTTCTGTTGTGTTTTTCATTGTTTTTCTGAGTGATGGTCACTTGTTGGCCTGAGAGGTATCTTGTTTCTAAATTTGATGTCAATTCACCCAGTGGTTTTTGAGTTATGTCAATCCCACAAACAAACATTACATTTTTATTTATATAGACTAGCCCTCCCCTGCCATGTGTTGCTGTGGCCCAGTCTGTGAATATGTGTTTTGTGTGTGTATATGTGTGTGTGTGTATATATATATATATGTTTATATATGTAGTTTGTGCACGTGTTGTAATGTAATATTTTGTTTGTTTTTAAAGTCACTTTTGCTGTGTTTGTCAGTGTTTTTCTGAGTGATGGTCACTTGTTGGCCTGAGAGGGGTCTTGTGTCCAAATTTGGTGTCAATTCATCCAGTGGTTTTTGAGTTATGTCAATCCCACAAACGAGCATTACAGTTTTATTTAGATAGATTATTGTTGTTATTACTAGCTGTCCCCTGCCATGTGTTGCTGTGGCCCAACCTGTGTATTTGTGTGTGTATATATTTGTGTATATCTATGTTTGCATGTATATATATATGTGGTTTTGTGCATGCTTTGTAATGTAATTGTTGGGGGGTGGTTTTTTTGGCTTTTGAAGTCCCTTCCACTGTGTTTTTCAGTGTTTTTGTGAGTGATGGTCACTCCCTGGCCTGAGAGGGGTCTTGTGTGTCCAGATGTGGTGTCAATTCCCCCAGTTGTTTTTTTGGCTTTTGAAGTCCCTTCCACTGTGTTTTTCAGTGTTTTTCTGAGTGATGGTCACTCCCTGGCCTGAGAGGGGTCTTGTGTGTCCAGATGTGGTGTCAATTCCCCCAGTTGTTTTTTTGGCTTTTGAAGTTCCTTCTGCTGTGTCTTTCAGTGTTTTTCTGAGTGATGGTCACTCCCTGGCCTGAGAGGGGTCTTGTGTGTCCAAATGTGGTGTCAATTCTGACTTGGCCACGGTAGTCCACGCTCTGGTTACATCCTGTTTAGACTACTGCAACGCTCTCTACGTGGGGTTGCCTTTGAAGACAGCTCGGAAGCTCCAACTAGGCCAACGCTCGGCAGCCATGATTTTAACAGGAGCGGAGCGCAGGGAGCATACAACCCCCCTGTTGCGCCAACTCCACTGGCTACCGATCTGCTACCGGGCTGAATTCAAAGTGCTGGCGTTGGCCTCTAAAGCCCTAAACGGTTCCGGCCCAAGCTACCTATCTGACCGCATCTCTGCCTATGAACCCACCAGGACTTTGAGATCTTCCGGGGAGACCCTGCTCTCGATCCCGCCTGCTTCTCAAGCTCGGCTGGCGGGGACGAGAGATAGGGCCTTCTCGGTGGTGGCTCCTCGGCTGTGGAACGCCCTTCCTACGGACATTAGACTAGCACCATCTCTAATGGTATTCCGCAAAAAGGTGAAGACCTGGATGTTTGTGCAGGCGTTTGAGTAATTTAGTGCAATCTGGTAATGGAACATAGGAATGGAACAATGGATGACGAACCTGGACTACGCTTGGATGATGAGAAGGTTGGGTACGGTTGTTTTTTGTAATAATTGTGCATTGTAATTGCTTATTGGTAATTTATGGATAATGTGTTAAGTCAATTGTTATATGTTGTATGGAACCACTGCTGTTTCTACTGTTTTTACTGTTTGTGAACCGCCGTGAGTCGCCTTCGGGCTTGAGATACAGCTGTATAGAAGCAAAGTAAATACATAAATAAATAATAAATAAATATTGTATTACATTATAATATTATAAATATTATATGTATATACAATATATTATATTATATTTTTATATTTTATTATGTTATTAGCTGACCAGGAGGACGATCTCCAGGGAGTTTTGCCTCCAAAAGAGTGGACAGATCCCATCCAATAACAGCACCACTTACTTTCCAAATGTTATAGAAGCAAAGTAAATAAATAAATGATAATAAGAATAATAAATTGCCCCAGTGCTTTTGGAGTTGTGTTCATCCCACAAACTAAGATGACATTTTTATTTAGATTTAGATTATTATTGTTCTTCTTCTTCTTATTATTATTATTGTTATTATTGCAATGAAAGTAAAGAAAGGGAAGTCAAGGGAAGAAGGGGAAGAAGGGAGGCAGCCAGGACAAGGAAGGGAGGGGAAAGCGGAGGGGAGGGCAGGCAGGCCAGGGGGGCCAAGGAGGGACAAACACACAATACCCCCCCCCCAAAAAAAAGCCCTCCTGCTCAAGCACCCCCCCCCCGGGCTCTCTCTGCGAAGGGCTTCGGGGTCTGGAAGAAGGCACAAAGGGGGGGGGGGTGTCTGACCTGGGGTGTCTGACCTCCTCCTCCTCCTCTTTGGGTGGGAAGGGGCGCTCTCCTTCTCCTCCCCTGCCCAAGCCCCCCACTTACATGTCCGCGCGCCCTCCTCCTTTGTCCGCCTCCCAGGGGGAGAGAGAGAGAGAGAGAGACCCGGCTGGCCGGAGAGCCCTTGTGTCCGGCGCGCTTGGTCTGGAGACCCCGCTCCTGCCCTCCTCCTCCTCCTCCTCGTCCGCCTTCCCATGGAAACCCTCCCTCCCTCCCTCCTCCCTCCCTCCCTCCCGAGGAGCCATGTGATGAGCGGCCGGGAAGCGCCTCCTCCTCCTCCTCCTCGTCCTCTAAGTGGCCGTCAGCGGCGGGAAGGGAGGGAGGGAGGGAAGAGGCCAGGGCTGCCGGACACCCACCGCCCGGACACCGCTTCCAAGGGTCTCCCACCATGCCCAACAGCGAAAGGGGGGGAAAGGGAAGGACACGGGCTCCCAGGGAGTCGGATGGGAGATGAAGTCCAGAGAGAGAGGGGCCGAGTTTGGCCAGCCTGACCCACCAGAAGGACATCTGCTGGGAACGAACACACGGGGAGCGAAGGATCCCACTTGGCCACCACCATCACTCCCTCTCTGGTCAACATTACAATGTGGACCCTTCCCGCTCCCTTGGCAGCCCCCTCCCTCCCCACAAAAGGAGTCAACACTGACACTGAAACACAACACCGCCTGAGCTCTGCAAGCGCAGCATTCTTCCGAATGAAGCAGAGAGTGTTTGAGGACCGGGACATCCGTAGGGAGACCAAGGGGCTTGTTGATAAAGCTATTCCCCTCCCAACCCTGCTCTATGCCTGCAAAACATGGACTGTCTACAGACGTCAATTGACACCGAAATACAACACCGCCTGAGCTCTGCGAGTGCAGCATTTTCACGAATGAAGCAGAGAGTGTTTGAGGACCGGGACATCCGTAGGGATATCAAGGTGCTTGCTTATAAAGCTATTGTCCTCCCAACCCTGCTCTATGCCTGCGAAACGTGGACTGTCTACAGACTGACACTGAAACACAACACCGCCTGAGCTCTGCAAGCGCAGCATTTTCCCGAATGAAGCAGAGAGTGTTTGAGGACCGGGACATCCGTAGGAAGACAAGGGGCTTGTTGATAAAGCTATTCCCCTCCCAACCCTGCTCTATGCCTGCAAAACATGGACTGTCTACAGACGTCAACATTGACTCTGAAACACAACACCGCCTGAGCTCTGCAAGCGCAGCATTTTCCCGAATGAAGCAGAGAGTGTTTGAGGACTGGGACATCCGTAGGGATATCAAGGTGCTTGTTGATAAAGCTATAGTCCTCCCAACCCTGCTATATGCCTGCGAAACGTGGACTGTCTACAGACGTCGACACTGAAACACAACACCGCCTGAGCTCTGCAAGCGCAGCATTTTCCCGAATGAAGCAGAGAGTGTTTGAGGACCGGGACATCCGTAGGAAGACAAGGGGCTTGTTGATAAAGCTATTCCCCTCCCAACCCTGCTCTATGCCTGCAAAACATGGACTGTCTACAGACGTCAACATTGACTCTGAAACACAACACCGCCTGAGCTCTGCAAGCGCAGCATTTTCCCGAATGAAGCAGAGAGTGTTTGAGGACCGGGACATCCGTAGGGAGACCAAGGGGCTTGTTGATAAAGCTATTCCCCTCTCAACCCTGCTCTATGCCTGCAAAACATGGACTGTCTACAGACGTCAACACTGACACTGAAACACAACACCGCCTGAGCTCTGCAAGCGCAGCATTTTCCCGAATGAAGCAGAGAGTGTTTGAGGACCGGGACATCCGTAGGAAGACAAGGGGCTTGTTGATAAAGCTATTCCCCTCCCAACCCTGCTCTATGCCTGCAAAACATGGACTGTCTACAGACGTCAACATTGACTCTGAAACACAACACCGCCTGAGCTCTGCAAGCGCAGCATTTTCCCGAATGAAGCAGAGAGTGTTTGAGGACCGGGACATCCGTAGGAAGACAAGGGGCTTGTTGATAAAGCTATTCCCCTCCCAACCCTGCTCTATGCCTGCAAAACATGGACTGTCTACAGACGTCAACATTGACTCTGAAACACAACACCGCCTGAGCTCTGCAAGCGCAGCATTTTCCCGAATGAAGCAGAGAGTGTTTGAGGACCGGGACATCCGTAGGGAGACCAAGGGGCTTGTTGATAAAGCTATTCCCCTCTCAACCCTGCTCTATGCCTGCAAAACATGGACTGTCTACAGACGTCAACACTGACACTGAAACACAACACCGCCTGAGCTCTGCAAGCGCAGCATTTTCCCGAATGAAGCAGAGAGTGTTTGAGGACCGGGACATCCGTAGGAAGACAAGGGGCTTGTTGATAAAGCTATTCCCCTCCCAACCCTGCTCTATGCCTGCAAAACATGGACTGTCTACAGACGTCAACATTGACACTGAAACACAACACCGCCTGAGCTCTGCAAGCGCAGCATTTTCCCGAATGAAGCAGAGAGTGTTTGAGGACCGGGACATCCGTAGGGAGACCAAGGGGCTTGTTGATAAAGCTATTCCCCTCTCAACCCTGCTCTATGCCTGCAAAACATGGACTGTCTACAGACGTCAACACTGACACTGAAACACAACACCGCCTGAGCTCTGCAAGCGCAGCATTTTCCCGAATGAAGCAGAGAGTGTTTGAGGACCGGGACATCCGTAGGAAGACAAGGGGCTTGTTGATAAAGCTATTCCCCTCCCAACCCTGCTCTATGCCTGCAAAACATGGACTGTCTACAGACGTCAACATTGACTCTGAAACACAACACCGCCTGAGCTCTGCAAGCGCAGCATTTTCCCGAATGAAGCAGAGAGTGTTTGAGGACCGGGACATCCGTAGGGAGACCAAGGGGCTTGTTGATAAAGCTATTCCCCTCTCAACCCTGCTCTATGCCTGCAAAACATGGACTGTCTACAGACGTCAACACTGACACTGAAACACAACACCGCCTGAGCTCTGCAAGCGCAGCATTTTCCCGAATGAAGCAGAGAGTGTTTGAGGACCGGGACATCCGTAGGAAGACAAGGGGCTTGTTGATAAAGCTATTCCCCTCCCAACCCTGCTCTATGCCTGCAAAACATGGACTGTCTACAGACGTCAACATTGACTCTGAAACACAACACCGCCTGAGCTCTGCAAGCGCAGCATTTTCCCGAATGAAGCAGAGAGTGTTTGAGGACCGGGACATCCGTAGGGAGACCAAGGGGCTTGTTGATAAAGCTATTCCCCTCTCAACCCTGCTCTATGCCTGCAAAACATGGACTGTCTACAGACGTCAACACTGACACTGAAACACAACACCGCCTGAGCTCTGCAAGCGCAGCATTTTCCCGAATGAAGCAGAGAGTGTTTGAGGACCGGGACATCCGTAGGAAGACAAGGGGCTTGTTGATAAAGCTATTCCCCCCCCAACCCTGCTCTATGCCTGCAAAACATGGACTGTCTACAGACGTCAACATTGACTGAAACACAACACCGCCTGAGCTCTGCAAGCGCAGCATTTTCCCGAATGAAGCAGAGAGTGTTTGAGGACCGGGACATCCGTAGGGAGACCAAGGGGCTTGTTGATAAAGCTATTCCCCTCTCAACCCTGCTCTATGCCTGCAAAACATGGACTGTCTACAGACGTCAACACTGACACTGAAACACAACACCGCCTGAGCTCTGCAAGCGCAGCATTTTCCCGAATGAAGCAGAGAGTGTTTGAGGACCGGGACATCCGTAAGGAGACCAAGGTGCTTGTTTATAAAGCTATTGTCCTCCCAACCCTGCTATATGCCTGCAAACATGGACTGTCTACAGACATCACACACACTGAAATTAAACACCGCCTGAGCTCTGCGAGTGCAGCATTTTTCCGAATGAAGCAGAGAGTGTTTGAGGACCGGGACATCCGTAGGGATACCAAGGTGCTTGTTTATAAAGCTATTGTCCTCCCAACCCTGCTCTATGCCTGCGAAACGTGGACTGTCTACAGACATCAACATTAAGACTGAAATGACCCGCCTGAGCTCTGCAAGCGCAGCATTTTTTCCGAATGAAGCAGAGAGTGTTTGAGGACCGGGACATCCGTAGGGATACCAAGGTGCTTGTTTAAAGCTATTCCCCTCCCAACCCTGCTCTATGCCTGCAAAACATGGACTGTCTACAGACGTCAACATTGACACTGAAACACAACACCGCCTGAGCTCTGCAAGCGCAGCATTTTCCCGAATGAAGCAGAGAGTGTTTGAGGACCGGGACATCCGTAGGAAGACAAGGGGCTTGTTGATAAAGCTATTCCCCTCCCAACCCTGCTCTATGCCTGCAAAACATGGACTGTCTACAGACGTCAACATTGACACTGAAACACAACACCGCCTGAGCTCTGCAAGCGCAGCATTTTCCCGAATGAAGCAGAGAGTGTTTGAGGAACGGGACATCGTAGGGAGACCAAGGGCTTTTATAAAGCTATTGTCCTCCCAACCTACTATACGCCTGTGAAATGTGGACTGTCTACAGACGTAACATGCAATCTATATTATTATCTATATTATTATTATTATTATTATTTATATTATTAACTTTATTTGTACCCCGAGCATCTCCCGAAGGACTCAATGCCGCTTACAAAGGCCAAGGCCTCAACACAACAACAGCAAACAATAACAATAACAACACGATACAAAGCAAATTAAAAACATAAGCAATAACAAAACATTACACTATTACGCAATAAAACCAGGGCCGGACCATTGATGGGTACAGGTTAAAAAGTGCTGGGTGTGACAGATGGTATGTTGGAATTCTGGGCAAGTGCAATGTGCAGAGAGTCAAGCACTCAAATAAGGTGCTTCTGGGGACATAGTGCTGGAGGTTATCCTATTCCGGAAAGGCACACCGGAATAGCCAGGTCTTCAAGCTCCTCCTAAAGACTGCCAACGTGGGTGCTAGTCTAATGTCTTTGGGGAGGGTGTTCCAAAGTCGGGGGGCAACCACAGAGAAGGCCCTGTCCCTCGTCCCCACCAAACGCACCTGCGATGCAGGTGGGATCGCGAGCAGGGCCTCTCCGGATGACCGGAGGGAGCACATGGGTTCATACACGGAGATGCGGTCACGCAGGTAGGATGGTCCCAAACCGTTTAGGGCTTTGTAGGTGAGAACCTGCACCTTGAATTGGGCTTGGTAGGTAAACAGCAGCCAGTGGAGCTCCTTAAACAGGAGGGTTGACCTCTCTCTGCAAGGAGCACCAGTTAACATTCTGGCCGCTGCCCATTGGACCAGTTGGAATTTCCGAGCCGTTTTCAGGGGCAGCCCCACATAGAGCGCATTACAGTAGTCCAATCTAGAGGTGGCCAAGGCATGGACCACCCCGGCCAGATCAGCCTTTGTGAGGTACAGTCGCAGTTGGCGCACGAGTCTCAATTGTGCAAAGGCCCTCCAGACACCGCCAACGCCTGAGCCTCAAGCATGAGCGATGAGTCCAGGAGGACTCCCAATCTGCGGACCTGTGACTTCGGGGGGAGTGTAACCCCGTCCAACACAGGTTGCCGCCCTATACCCCGGTCAGGTTTGCGATCGACCAGGAGGACCTCTGTCTTGTCGGGATTGATCTTCAGCTTGTTCCTCCTCATCCAGATAGACATAGCCCCCAGGTTGAGAAACGATGTGGTAGACAAAGCAATAGTTACAGTATCTCTGAGCAACCTAGGCATATATAAGGAAAAGGCCACTTAATGCAAATTAAAAGACTAAATTATGCAGACACACGCCTCCCCTAATAGCGACGCAGCCAAAACTAATAGCATTTGCAAACTGAGTTTACATAAGGGCTGAACTGCATCAGAACAAGACGATGAGGTGGAGATTTGTATTCGGCAACGTGCCAGGCCTGTGTTTCTCCTTCCCACATTCTGAGAACGGAAACAAAGAACATGCAGTGCCACAGAAAGCACAATCCTCGCGCAAAAAGGTCAGATCCCGTACTTTGTGTTTTGTAAACCAACAGAAGAGATATCTATTTTGCACCAAGATTCTTGGTCTGCAAGTCTGTATTCGTATGAAAGCCATCTCTAGTCTTGCACAAATGAAAACTGTATTGTGCTTTCTGATATTTTCCTAAAAACCGAAACGGTTCTGAGAAGGGCTGGATATTATATTCTTAAAAATGGGTGCCAACAATTGTTTTTTCTTTTCTATCTAGCAGCGCACAAGGAATGATAGCAAAGTGTGGCTGAAGGCTTTCCAGAATCACTGGGTTGCTGTGAGTTCTCTGGGCTGCTTGGGCATTATCTCCTGACGTTTCACCCACATCTATGGCAGGCATCCTCTGACATTTATGAAGTAGCAACAAAAATAATTGGATGGTTGGGGGTCACCACAACATGAGGAACTGTATTAGGAAGATTGAAAACCACTGCGCTAACAAGTTTTCTGCAGGCTCAGGATTGCCGGTTCATGGACAACAGCACACCTGTGGAGGTAAAGCACCTTTGCCAACACACAGAGTGGCATTGCTGCCTTCCATGCCTATGGGAAACGTCCTTTCTCCGTTGTCCTGGAGGGCCAAATCCCTGCGGAGCGGTCACTCTGGCTGGA
The DNA here is from genome assembly GCF_025583915.1 of Anolis sagrei ordinatus. Taxonomy (NCBI): domain Eukaryota; kingdom Metazoa; phylum Chordata; class Lepidosauria; order Squamata; family Anolidae; genus Anolis; species Anolis sagrei. Next base: position 42,048,203 of record NW_026847993.1, read on the forward strand.
TAAACATTAACTTTGCAGAGGCCTCTCTGTTCTGGAGAGCACAGGTCGTTCCAGGCTTCCTGGAGCCTTCTCAACACAATCTTCCAAACTCAATGAGCCCAGCAGAGAACACAGCCAAGCGGCTCCAAAGAAAGCGCATGCGACAAGCAACCGGGCAATGGGAAGAGGGCGGGGGGAGCATGTGCGTCAATGCAGCTGCCATTTCCACTTGGTGCTCACTAAGTGCAGAGGGAGTTGAACGTGAAGCTCACTCCAGGACACGCGCAACAAACACCCCAGCGCCTCCCAAGCGCTACTTCTGGATTCCAGATTCTGGACACCTTTTGTTTTGGTCCAGATGTGGAGCAGGGCTGAAGGCTGGTGTGGCTTGCAATATCTTCTGACAGCAAAGGGGAAAAGAGGCCTCGGGAGTTTGCCCACCTTTGCCCAACTAGTTCTGAACCCAGGTACTAAGCTTACCGCTGCCAATTAACATGGTCTACCATATGTACAAATTCAGCGTCTTTGGACACACAGCAAATTTAAAAACGTGTTGACAATGCCAAGTGAAATCTCCAAAGTGGTCCTATGGATAGCAGGCATGGGCCAACCTGGCTCCCACAATGTTGCCACTCAGAGTAGGCTTCACCTTGCTTCCAAACACCACCACACAAAAGCTGTAGTTTTACAGTTTATTGAGGAAAAAATCCAAGTCAAAAGAAAGAATAAGCAAAGTTCCAAAGATTAAGGTTAAATGCAAGATACAGTTCCAAAGATCTTCAGGTAAAAGCAGGAGACATAATCCTATTGGCAAAGTTCAAACCAGAGTCCCAGGTACAAGAAGAGAAAAATTTGCCCCAAGAATCCCAATGCAAGAAGTCCCGAGCGTACTGCTCCAGGCTAAGGTTATTCCATGAAGCTTTCAGGCTAATAAGCTACGTTGAACTGACGCTTTCACAGAGTTTCCAGGAGGCCTAAATACATTCCCAACATGAATACATTAGGCTCTCAGCATCATGAAATCATTGCGACGACCTTGCACCGAGCTAGCCTCCCGTCTGCTTGCCAGACGCAAACTGCGCCTGACCCGGAGATCAAGGCGAGTTTCTCGGGTCAAATCCTTATCTACACTTTCGATATCATCGTGGGAAGGCACCTGGCTGCTATCTCCTTCGTTAAAATTCCTTTCTGGTGAAAATAGCGGTGTTGACACTGCACTGCCTGTGAGAGCCTCAGAAGCAGGCTCAGAGATTTGAGGCACAGACAAAGAGCCAGGAAACTGAAACCTAGCAGGAATCTGAATTCCATCATCCTCATCGTCAGAAACTAGCTCAGCCACAACACACAATTCCTAACAGTCTCCGGCCCTTTCCTTTTCCTCCTCAGCCACTTGTGGAGAGAATTCATGGGAAACGAAATGCTTTTATGGGTGGCTATTAATTATCTAAGATGTTTATCTAAGAGTTAGTTCAGGCAACGTAGCATTCAAGTGAGAAGCTAGGCCTGAGTTCTCTGGTTCTTGTTTCAATTCAAGCCTTGGTTTTGGATTCAAGTATTCTGGAAGTTTCTATGTTCCTGTTTTTTGTATTCATGTTCATGCTTTTACTAAGCATGCCTTTGCTTGTGGACTTAAGTTGTTCTGGTGATTTTGGGGTCTTCCTGAACTGTTTTACCTTTGAGACATTTGGATGCCTATTGGATTATCTCTTATTGCTAAACCTTTTTGGATTATATATCTTTTTTCTTTATTACTGACTTTTCCTATACTTTTTATGTGTTTTTTTAAAACAATGAACTGATTATATTTTGGACTCATGCATGTTGCTGTCGTTATAAGTGTTTCCAGGTCTGGAGTGCAACAATTTTTGCCTATATGTTTCTCAATTTCTCTTCAGGAAAGGCAAAAGTTGCACATCGCAAGTGCTGAACCTGACTCCGCACATAGAAGATGGCTTTAAAAGGCAGCAGATCACAGGAGCTGTCTTCACAGACCTGTCAGCGGCTTATGAGAGAGACTGTAAACCACCGCCTCCTCCTGAGAAAAATGAATAATCTCACAAAGGACGACCACCTCACCCGCCTCATAGGAAACCTGCTACAAAACAGGAGCTTTTTTGTTGGGTTCCAGGGCCAGAGAAGTCGATGGCAGAAACAGAAGAACGGCCTGCCTCAGGGGAGCGTGCTTGCTCCATCCATGTTCAACATCTACACAAATGACCAGCCACTGCCAGAAGGGACAGAGAGCTCCATCTATGCTGATGATCGTGCCATCACCGCCCAAGCAGGAAGCTTTGAGATGGTTGAACAGAAGCTCTCAGAAGCTCTAGGTCAGTGGTTCTCAACCTGGGGTCCCCAGATGTTTTTGGCCTACAACTCCCAGAAATCCCAGTCAGCTTACCAGCTGTTAGGATTTCTGGGAGTTGAAGGCCAAAAACATCTGGGGACCCCAGGCTGAGAACCACTGCTCTAAGTGCTCTTACTGCCTATTACAGGGAAAACCAGCTGATCCCTAATTCATCTAAAACACAGACATGTGCCTTTCATCTCAAGAACAGAGAAGCATCCCGAGCTCTGAGGATTGTGACCTGGGAAGGAATCCCACGGGAGCATTGCAGCGCACCCAAATCCCTGGGAGTCACTCTGGACCATGGTCTGACCTACAAGAAGCACTGCCTGAACATCAAGCAAAAAGTGGGTGCTAGAAACAATATCATACGAAAGCTGACTGGCACAACCTGGGGATCACAACCAGACACAGTGAAGACATCTGCCCTTGCGCTATGCTACTCTGCTGCTGAGTATGCATGCCCAGTGTGGAACACATCTCACCACACTAAAACAGTGGATGTGGCTCTGAATGAGACATGCCGCATTATCACGGGGTGTCTGCGCCCTACACCACTGGAGAAATTACACTGCTTAGCCGGTATTGCACCACCTGACATCTGCCGGGAAGTAGCAACCAATAGTGAAAGGACCAAGGCAGAGACATCTCCAGCTCATCCCCTGTTTGGGTATCAGCCAGCACGTCAATGACTTAAATCAAGACATAGTTTTCTAAGATCTACAGGGACACTCGCTGGAACACCTGAGCAAGTGAGAGTCCAAAAGTGGCAGGCTCAAGCCCAGAACCTCGAGGGGTTGCACACTCTCAGCCCAAACTTTGGTGGGTCGCACACTGTCAGCCCAAGAACACTTTGTCTTAAGTCAGAAGCGAATTCAAAGCACACAGCAACAGCGCAAGCGCAGCTGGCGACAATGTGAGAGAGGACCTTTTTTAAGGGTGCGAGCTGCTTTGGGTCTCAATCCTGAGAGAGAAGCAAGGCGCAAACAAATGCAAAGGGGAATAACAGCAAAATCTGCTTCCAAAGCGGCTGAGATCCTGAACCACCTGAAAAGGGCATAAACTCTGCTGACGTCAGCAGTCCCGAATGCCGAGTAAATATGCTGAGGAATTAGGCTGCCCTGGCTCTTGTTTGTCCTTAAGCATTTCCGTTTGAAGTCATGAAGCGTGTCGCAGCGAGAGCTGGGAATGATCGTTAAATAAAAGCTCCTAGGAATTAGAATATTTAAGATGAAGGGCTTGGAAATATAGTGTTGGAATTTATGTCAGTCAACGGAGGAGGCCCTGCTCTCGATCCCACCCCGTCACAAGCGTGGCTGGTGGGAACGAGAGAGGAGGCCTTCTCCGTGACCGCTCCCCATCTCTGGAACTCCCTTCCTAAAGAAATAAGAATGGCCTCCAGCCTGCTCTCCTTCAAAAAAACAAAACCCTCCAGAAAACATACTTTTGTACTATAGCGTACAAAAGCGTACACTGTTAGCTCCAGCTTCTGCCAACCTGGCAGTTCGAAAACATGCAAATGTGAGTAGATCAATAGGTACCGCTCTGGCGGGAAGGTAACAGCGCTCCATGCTGGCCACATGACTTTGGAGGTGTCTACGGACAATGCCGGCTCTTCGGCTTAGAAATGGAGATGAGAACCAACCCCCAGAGTCGGACAGAACTGAACTTAATGTCCGGGGAAAACCTTTACCTTACTAATAGGTTTATTAACGTTTATTTTTGAGTGCTGTGTGATTTTTAGCTTGGCATTCAATGTTTACCTGCTTTATATGTATGTAAACCACCTTGAGTTCCTACAGGGAGAGAAGGCAGTCTAGAAATAAAGTATTATTATTATTATTATTATTATTATTATTATTATTATTACCGGGGGTCACTTTTTTTTTCGTGTCAGGAGCGACTTGAGAAACTGCAAGTTGCTTCTGGTGTGAGAGAATTGGCCGTCTGCAAGGACATTGCCCAGGGGACGCTGGGACCTTTTTTTTGATGTTTGACCATCCTTGTGGGAGGCTTCTGTCATGTCCCCTTTGCATGGGGAGCTGGAGCTGACAGAGGGAGCTCATCCGCACTCTCCTGCGACCTGTCAGTCTTCAGTCCTGCCGGCACAAGGGTTGAACCCACTGTGCTTGGATGAAAAGGGGTTGTGAGTGGGAAAGATTTAGGAAGTCCTGCTCAAGTAAATGGTCCCTGGATATTAATCTGGTTACGCCAACGTGTTGCTTCAACTCTTTAGGATTATTGGGATGAGTATCCATACTTGAGATGAGGAAAACATTCCCTTCCAAGCTGCTAGACTGCAATTTCCTGACTGTACTAGGCAGGGATTATGGGAGATTCAGTCTCTCCATTTTCTGGAGGGAGGCACGTGCCCGATTCCTGCATTCTCCTGCTCATATTCACCACAAAACAATTAAGCGAAACACAAAGCCCCGTTGCAGCTTTGGAGATGAGCGTCCTTATCAGAAAGCACTGTTTGCACTAAGGAGAAACCGAACTATGGGTCAGATGTGCGTTACAAGGTAGTATTATGTGGGGGGAAATGCCCAGTGTTTCCATAGCAGGGAGTGGGCGGTCAGGTGGGCTGCCCAGAGGCAATGTCTGGACATGCGGAAAGAATGACAATAGCCCCAGGACACGTTGCCATGAGAACGACATCGTGAGCTGATGGCTTTCTTGATAAGAGAGTCATTTGTGGAATGCTCTGTCTGGGTAGAGAGGACCACCGTCCTGCATTTGCATCTCCCTTCTCTGAGCGGATGGTGATGCAACCCAGGTGACATAACCCACATGCCCTGTGACAGGTACAGGCTGCAGGTCGAGGCAGGCTAGAAAGAGGCCGAATGTCAAATTCTCTGAGGGATGAAAGCTGCCTGCCCAGGAGTCCCGATACAGGAGAACCCGACTGGGAGATTCCATCTGAACATTAGGAAGAACTTCCTGACTGTGAGAGCCGTTCAGCAGTGGAACTCTCTGCCCCGGAGAGAGTGTGGTGGAGGCTCCTTCTTTGGAAGCTTTTAAGCAGAGGCTGGATAGCCATCTGTCAGGGGTGCTTTGAATGCAATATTCCTGCTTCTTGGCAGAATGGGGTTGGACTGGATGATGGCCCAGGAGGTCTCTTCCCACTCTAGGATTCTAGGATTCTATGAGGCTGGATGGCCATCTGTCAGGGGTGCATTGAATGCAATATTCCTGCTTCTTGGCAGAATGGGGTTGGACTGGATGATGGCCCAGGAGGTCTCTTCCAACACTTGGATTCTATGATTCTATGAGTGGGAAGCTCTCCTCACCTTCCTACCTGCCCCCAAACTGCACAGATGCAAGTCCTGCAACATGATAATGCAACTCCCTCCAGAAGGAAGGACGTGTTGAGCCAAGGGACCTCCGAGATCTGGAGGCGAGTGCCCAGTCTGCTGATCTCCCTCCCTCCCTCTCTCTCTCTCTCTCTCTCTCTCTCTC
>NW_026847993.1:42061802-42083636 GCF_025583915.1 Anolis sagrei ordinatus
CGAGCAATGGCCCAGTGTGTAGAAGCACAACAGGGCTCACATCCCCCCGGCCTCTCTTCCAGCCTTTCCCAAAAGTGCGCTCCTCAGGCTTGGGTGTCAAGATCACAAACTAGTTCAGGAACCTGGCGATGCCCCACTCAAGGCTTCGGATCCTAGAATCCTCGAGTGGGAAGAGACCTCAAGGGCCACCCAGCCCAACCCCATTCTGCCCAGAAGCAGGACAATCCCATTCAAAGCACCCCCGACAGATTCCCATCCAGCCTCTGCTTCAAAGCCTCCAGAGAAGGAGCACCGGAGTGTGGTGGAGGCTCCTTCTTTGGAAGCTTTGAAACAGAGGCTGGGTGGCCATCTGTCAGGGGTGCTTTGAATGCAATTCTCCTGCTTCTTGGCAGAATGGGGTTGGACTGGATGGCCCAGGAGGTCTCTTCCAACTCTAGGATGAACTTCCTGACTGTAAGAGCTGTTCAGCAGTGGAACTCTCTGCCTCAGAGTGTGGTGGAGGCTCCTTCTTTGGAAGCTTTGAAACAGAGGCTGGGTGGCCATCTGTCAGGAGTGATTTGAATGCAATTCTCCTGCTTCTGGGCAGAATGGGGTTGGGCTGGGTGACCCTTAAAGTGTGGGGCTGGGTGGCAACCTTAAAATGTGGGGAGGCTAAATTAACTGATTTATGAGGCCATAAAGAAGACTCCAGCAAAGCATTCCAGCGGGGAAGCATGCGGGGATTGCGGAAGTGCTTCATCAGCCTGGGTTGGAGTGGGTTTCCAACCAATTATGTATAGCCTGTTGTCGACCTTTGCCACCCGAAAGACAGTTGCAAGTAGGAAAATTAGGTACCACCTTAAAGTGTGGGGAGGCTAAATTAACTGATTTATGAGGCCATAAAGAAGACTGCAGCAAAGCATTCCAGCGGGGAAGCATGCGGGGAATGCGGAAGTACCTCATCAGCGTCCCAGATGGACGATGAGAGCGACAGCTCCCCTGGTGGCCAGAAAAAGTTAAATAGCCTCTGTGTGTGTCTGTATATGTTTGTATGTCAAATCAGCATTGAATGTTCGCCATATATGTGTACACTGTAATCCGCCCTGAGTCCCCTGTGGGGTGAGGAGAAGGGCGGAATAGAAAAGCTGTAAATCAATCAACCAATCAATCAATCAATAATGCAAATGTCTGGTTGCTGATGACATGATAAATAAATAAAAATCCATGTAGCCCAGTGTTTCTCAACCTCCCTAATGCCGTGACCCCTAAATACAATTCCTCATGTTGTGGTGACCCCCAACCATAACCTCAATTTCGTTGCTTCTTCATAACTGTAATTTTACTCCTGTTATGAATCAGAATGTAAATATCCAGTATGCAGGATGTGTTTTCATTCACTGGACCAAATTTGGCACAAATACCTAATATGCCCAAATTTGAATACTGATGGGGTTGATTTTGTCATTTGGGAGTTATAGTTGCTGGGATTTATAGTTTGCCTATAATCAAAGAGCATTCTGAACTCCACCAACTATGGAATTAAACCAAACCTGGCACACAGAACTCCCATGACCAATAGAAATTACTGGAAGGGTTTGGTGGGCATTGACCTTGAGTTTGGAAGTTGTAGTTCACCTACATCTAGAGAGCATTGTGGACTCAAACAATGATGGATCTGAACCAAACTTGGCACAGATCCTCATTATGCCCAAATGTGAACACTGGTGGAGTTTGGGGAAATGAGACTTGACATTTGGGAGTTGTAGCTTCTGGGATTTATAGTTTACTTACAATCAAAGAGTATCATGAACCCCACCAACGATAGGGCCAAACTTTCTACACAGAACCCCCATGAGCAACAGAAAATACTGTGTTTTCTGATGATCTTTAGTGACCCCTCTGACACCCCCTCACGACCCCCCCAGGGGTCCCGACCCCCAGGTTGAGAAACACTGATATAGCCAATTCCAGTCCCCTTCAACATCCAAAGTGTTGTCATGCCTGCTGTCCAAAGGCCTGGTCCCAGAACCAGGCCTTTGGAATTGTGGGAGTTGAAGTCCAAAACACTTGGAGGGCCGAAGTTGGCCCATGCCTGCTTCCAAGGGCAAGCGTCCACAGCCAAGCCCTCCTGGCCTCCTTTGGCTCCCTGTCACTGTGGATGGAATGAGTCTCTCTGTGGTTCCCAGAAGCTGTTCAGTCCTGAACTGTACACAGCTGGCCCTCCCGTGTTCGCAGCCTCCGTGAAGCGTCAGACCTTCCATACATGGGCGCCGTGAGTCAGTGGGGCCAGGAAAGAAGGGAGAGCTGCTCCCCTTGGACGGGGGCCCAGTCGGGGCTTGGCCGCCTCCGCAGGTCCTAACGCAAGGAGGCCGGAATGGTGTCTCCCTTTCAAGCTGATTGGCAGCAGATGTCCAGCCATTCAGCCAGGCTCGCAGAGCGTGTGGATCCAGGGAGGCCCGAACACAAAGGGCGCTCCTGGAGGAGGTGGTGGCCAAGCGGCACAGGTCAAGAAGGTGACCTTTTCCTTCTGGAGGTGGACCGAACTCAAGGTGGGCACGCCCCACAGGCCTAGAAACATGCGACTTTGCAGGTAAACGATGCTTAACTTATTCCCAGATGGATCACAACTCTTCCAGGACTAGATCCAGGGAAGTCCTGCTCCCCATGCTCTATTCCGCCTTGGTTAGACCACACCTGGAATATTGTGTCCAATTCTGGGCACCACAATTCAAGAGAGAGATTGACTCTAAGCTGGAATGTGTCCAGAGGAGGGCGACTAAAATGATCAAGGGTCTGGAGAACAAGCCCTATGAGGAGCGGCTTAAGGAGCTGGGCATGTTTAGCCTGAAGAAGAGAAGGCTGAGAGGAGATATGATAGCCATGTATAATATGTGAGAGGAAGCCAAGGGAGGAGGGAGCAGATCAAGGGTCTGGAGAACAAGCCCTATGAGGAGCGGCTTAAGGAGCTGGGCATGTTTAGCCTGAAGAAGAGAAGGCTGAGAGGAGATATGATAGCCATGTATAAATATGTGAGAGGAAGCCACAGGGAGGAGGGAGCGAACTTGTTTTCTGCTGCCCTGGAGACTAGGATGCGGAAGAGCTGGGCATATTTAGCCTGAAGAAGAGAAGGATGAGAGGAGATATGATGAGAGCCATGTATCAATTCTACCCCACAGGCCTAGAAACGTGCGACTTTGCAGGTAAATGATGCTTAACTTATTCCCAGATGGATCACAACTCTTCCAGGACTGAATTTCCTTGCCTAGGGGTGGATTTTTCTCACTTCCTGTTGTCTCACTCCTTATTCTTAACTATGTAAATCAGGCGTTTGTAATGTGGGGATGGCGTGTATTCCCAGGTAAACAGTGTTTAATTTATTTCCAGGTAAACTATGCTAAATTTAGTCTCTAACTGTGCTTGACATATTCTCAGGCCCCTTCTACACTGCCATATAAAATCCAGATTATCTGCTTTGAACTGGATTAGAAGGCAGTGTATTTATTTATTTATTTACAGTATTGATATTCGGCCCTTCTCAGGGGACTCAGGGCGGATTACAACATACATATACATGGCAAACATCCAATGCCATAGACACGCAACATATATAGACAGACACACAGAGGCTATTTAACATTCCAGCTTTTTCATGAGGGTATTCTGGTCACTGGGGGAGCTGTCGCTTCACCGTCCATTTGTGACACTGATGGAGTACTTCCTCATTCTTTGCATGCTTGCTGGAGAATTTTATGGCATTGTAAATTAGCCTCCCCGCATAAGCGGTACCTAAATTTCCAACTTGATTGATGCAACTGTCTTTCGGGTCGACAGCAAGCTACACAAAATTGGTTGGAAGCTCACTTCAACCCGGGCTGGCTTCAAACTCATGACTCAGGCCACTTCTACGCTGCCATATAAAATCTAGATTATCATTCTGTGTGACTTTTTCTGGCTTGTGATCCCACCAGTTCTTTGTCACAGGCAGGCGGTCTTTGTGGCACAGGTTCCAATGAATCATCTGAGCAAGGGTGTTGTGCCTCTGCTTGGAGTCTGTCTGCGTGATCATCTTGCAGCAGCTGAGGATGGGATCTATTGTTTCCTCTGCTTCCTCTGGTCAGTGGATGTGGCTCTGAATGAGACATGCCGCATTATCACGGGGTGTCTGCGCCCTACACCACTGGAGAAACTACACTGCTTAGCCGGTATTGCACCACCTGACATCCGCCGGGAAGTAGCAGCCAATAGTGAAAGGACCAAGGCAGAGACATCTCCAGCTCATCCCCTGTTTGGGTATCAGCCAGCACATCAACGACTTAAATCAAGAAATAGTTTTCTAATATCTACAGAGACACTCGCTGGAACACCTCAGCAAGCAAGAGTCCAAAAGTGGCAGCCTCAAACCCAGCATCTCAATCCGTGATACCAGATGAGAGACTCCCCCCTGGGCACACAGAAGACTGGGCGACTTGGAAGGCGCTGAACAGACTGCGCTCTGGCACCACGAGATGCAGAGCCAACCTCAAGAAATGGGGCTACAAAGTGGAATCCTCGACATGCGAGTGTGGAGAAGAGCAAACAACTGACCACCTGCTGCGATGCAACCTACTCCCGCCACATGCACCATGGAGGACCTTCTTGCGGCAACACCAGAGGCACTCCAAGTGGCCAGATATTGGTCAAAGGACATTTAATCAACTACCAAACTCACACATTTTGTGTTTTGCCTGTTTGTTTGTTTGTTTGTTTTTTTTAAAATTGTAATACAAATGTCTGGTTGCTCCTGACACGATGACACATGTGCTTCCTTGCAGAGTCTACATTTGAGATCCGTGGACAGCGAGTGGAGAGGGGAGGCCTGGTCTCTGAGAGGTCCCCTCTCTCTCTCTCTTGTGGGGTTCCTCAGGGGGCCATTCTCTCCCCTCTCTTGTTTAACATCTCTATGCGACCACTTGCTCAGCTGGTTCGAGGTTTTGGGCTGGAGTGTGACCAGTACGCCAATGACACTCAGCTGGTGCTGAAGATGGAAGGCCGACCGGACTCTGTACCCGATTGTTTCCATCAGTGCCTCGAGGCCGTGACTGGATGGCTGCGTGCCAGCAGGTTGAGGGTGAATCCAGCAAAGACGGAGATCCTATGGCTGGGTCGACCGGGCAGTGGGGATATCCATCTGCCTACCCTGGATGGCGAGGCGCTACGCCCGTCCTCGTTGGTCAAGAGTCTGGGAGTCCTTTTGGACCCTCTGCTGACGATGGAGGCCCAGGTCTCTCTCCGCCGTGAGCAGAACCGCCTTCTTTCTTTCACCTGCGGCAGGCTAGACGGCTGGCCCCCTCCCTGTCCAGGGACGACCTCGCTATGGTGATCCAGGCCACGGTCATCTCCAGACTGGACTTCTGTAACGCCCTCTACATTGGCCTTCCTCAGTCAGTGATCCGGAAGCTCAAGTTGGTACAAAACGCAGCTGCTCAGCTTCTTGCAGGAATTCCGATGAGATGCCACATAACACCAATCTTACTGCAGCTGCATTGGTTACCAATTGAGCACCGGATCACTTTCAAAGTGATGGTACTCACCTTTAAGGCCTTGCATGGTCTGGGGCCGATGTATCTGAGGGACCGCCTCACCCCCTACCAACCCCAGAGATCCCTCCGTTCTGAGGACCAAGATCTATTGAAAGTCCCCAGTGTCAAGACCTTGCATCTAACAGCAACCAGACGCAGAGCCTTCACAGCAGTGGCACCATCGCTCTGGAACACTCTGCCACCTGAAGTGCCTGCCTTGCGGGACTTATCAGCTTTCCGCAGGGCATGTAAGACATATCTGTTTCGACAGGCCTTTGATCTTTGATATTGCTGTTTTTAAATTGTTTTAAATTGTTTTTAAATTGTGTTCGATTTTAGCCTGTTCTTGTAAGCCGCTTTGAGCCCCAGGGGAGTGGCCGCATAGAAGTTCGAATAATAAATAAATAAATAAATCTGTTGTCGGCTTTTCAATCCTGGCTTTGATGGCCTTGGTTCTACTGGCTTGTTCTTGGGCTGCCAGAATCAGGCCCTCCTTCGTCTCCTTTTTCAAAGTCCCATTTGTGAGCCACAGCCATGTTGTTGTTGTTGTTGTTGTTGTTGTTGTTGTTGTTATATAAGTCCTAGTGCTTCAACCCTCTGAGCCCAGGCTCTGCTTCACTACTGAACAGACATGAATACTGGACTCAGAAGAAAGCACAAACCAATTCCAGCACGTTGCATGCATTGCGTGTCTTGGCTAAACGCTCCGGTTAGGTCAATTCTGCAGGAATGTCTCTCCTTTGAACTCTTAAGTGCCTGGCAGCTGCGGCATTGGGATAGCAGCCGCTCCCCAGGGCACGGAGCTCCGGAGCAAGAGGGACGGACGGATGGACGCTGTGCAGATCAATGTCCTCTCAACCAGCAGGCCTTTGCCAGGAAGGAAGTTGCTGCTAATCTTCCTGTGCTGAAGTCCTGCTAAAACACAAGCTGAGTTTCTCCAGGAAATCGGTATGGCTTCTCCACATTCCAGATCATGCTTATCGTGGTTCACAAAAGTTATATTAGTTTTACAAACCCAGTCCGCTTACGGGACCCAAATGATGCTGGGAAATAGACTCCAAAGCAACTTTTTCGTGCTCTTCCTTCACAAAGCTCCTTCCCTGGCTAGACATTGGTTGGTTCTCAACAACAGAGCGGCAGGCGCAGTTGGGTCCAGAGGCTCTGCTGATCGCTGCACAGGCAGCTGCGTTGACATTCTGTCTGAATTCATGAAAACACAGCCTGTGCATGTAACATGCTGCAGTACACATATCTAGGTTATAGACATCACAGTAATGCTGGATCACTCCAACAAACAGAAATGCTGGACCACTCCAACAACCACCATGTCAGGCTACACAGAGAAGCCATTGAAATCCACAAGAAGCATGGGGACAATTTCAACAGAAAGGAGGAAACCATGAAAATGAACAAAATCTGGCTACCAGTATTAAAAAACTCTAAAATTACAACAGCATAACAACAGAGAGGAAACAATCAGGCACATCAAATCACCTCTCAACAAAAGATTGCTCCAGGCACTGCCAGGCCATCAAATGCTAATCAAGGTGGTCAGTTGAAACAGTCACACCTAGCTCCAGCAGACAAGAGTCCTTTGTCCCACCCTGGTCATTCCACAGATATATAAACCCTTTTTCCTAAATCCCAACAGACCTCACTACCTCTGAGGATGCTTGCCATAGATGCAGGAGAAACGTCAGGAGAGAATGCCTCTAGAACATGGCCTTATAGCCCAAAAAAACCTACAACAATCACAGTATTTGTTTGTCTGTGGAGCAGGAGGTTATGCTCATACAGTCTAAAGGTAAAGGTTTCCCCTTGACATTAAGTCTAATCGATTCCGACTCCGGGGATGGTGGTCATCTCAATTTCTAAGCCGTAGACACCTCCTAGGTTATGTGGCCTGCATGACTGCATGGAGCACTGTTAACTTATCACAGAAGCGGTACCTATTGAACGATTCACATGGACACAGAACAATGGCTTCAAACTACAAGAGAGGAGATTCCATCTGAACATGAGGAAGAACTTCCTGACTGGGAGAGCCGTTCAGCAGTGGAACTCTCTGCCCCGGAGTGTGGTGGAGGCTCCTTCTTTGGAGGTTTTGAAACAGAGGCTGGATGGCCATCTGTCAAGGGTGCTTTGAATGATGAGGATGATGGGATTCAGATTCCTGGCTCTTTTTCTGTGCCTCAGATCTCTGGGCCTGCTTCTAGGTCTTTTTCTGAGGCTCCCACAGACAGTGGAGAGTCAACAACACAGCGGTTCTCAGAAGAAAAGAATTTTAATGAAAGAGATAGCGAACAGGTGGGGAGGCTTTTGCCTCCTTCTCACGCTGATACTGAAAGTGCAGAAAGCCTTGATAGTGACCTGACCTGGCAGGCTCGTCTTGATTTGTGGGTCAGGCGGAGTTCTCGCCTGGCCAGCAGATGGGAAGCCAGCTCAGGCCAAGGTCATCGCAATGCTTTCATGTTGGTGAGAGCATAATATTTTCATGTTAGAAAGGTATTTAGGCTTCTTGCAAACTAAGGGAAAGTGTCAGTTCAATGTAGCTTATTAGCCTGAAAGCTTCATGGAATAACCTTAGCCTGGAAAGCAGCACGCTTGGGATTTCTTGCATTGTGATTCTTGGGGCAATTGTTTTATTGCTTGTACCTTGGACTCTGTTTTGAACTTTGCCTATAGGATTGTGCCTCTTGTTTTTACCTGAAGATCTTTGGAACTATATTCTGCATTTAACCTAAATCTTTGGAACTTTGCAATGCTTATTCTTTATTTTGACTTGGATTTTTCCTCAATAAACTATAAAACTACAGCTCTTGTGTGGTGGTGTTTGGAAGCAAGGTGAAGCTTACTCTGAGTTGCAACAGTTGGAAGCTCACTCCGATCTGGGCTGGCTTCGAACTCATGACCTTTTGGTCAGTAGTGATCTTAATGCAACTGATTCCCAGCCAGCCACAGTCCTGGTCTTTATATGTCTTATGTTATTTGTTTATGTATTTTGCTTTGTATTGGTTGTATAATATGTTTGCATGATTCTATGCTTTTGTAAGCCCTTTGGGGAAGATGGTGGTGGGATATAAATAAAGATTAGTTCATTCATTATGCATCCATGTATCCAGGTGTGTTATTTTCTTGACAGATGCAACTGTCTTTCGGGCTGCAAAGGTCAACAGCAAGCTACACAAATGGTTGGAAGCTCGCTCCAACCCAGGCTGGCTTCAAACTCATAACCTTTTGGTCAGTAGTGATCTTAATGCAACGGATTCCCAGCCAGGTTGCGCCACAGTCCCCGTCTTTATATGTCTTATTTAATTTATGTATTTTGCTTTGCATTTGTTGTATTATATGCTTCATAAGCCCTTTGGGGAGATGGTGGCGGGATATAAATAAAGATTAGTTCATTCATTATGCATCCATGTATCCAGGTGTGTTATTTTCTTGTCGTGCATGGATTTCTGTGCTGAAAGATTTGAGAAGAAACGATCCCTTGCAAAACCCCAAAGCCAGTAAACCCACCTGGTTGACTCTCCGAACAGTTGGGGAAGACCCAGAAATGCAGGCCTGCTTTGGCTCCCTTCTTCACCTGGAGCAACCCAGAGCCCAGCTGGGAGGAACTCACGGCTTGAGGAATGTGTTTCGGGTGGGCCAAGCAGCTTCTCAGAGACGCAAAACCGACACATGCAGATGCCCAGCAGCTTCTGGCATGGACAGCTTAGCAAGGAAAACAAAAGCAATTTATATCAGTTTGGTAGCAGCTGTGGAGCTTCCGCAGCCAAGAAGAATAACACGAAACAGCAAGGGGAGGGAACAGGGAGGTTTCTCCACATTGCTCCTTCCTAAGAACTAGTCCCTTGCCTAGCAAGGATGGCCTGCGCTCAGGCCATATCTACACTGCCATGCAAGGGTTGAATGAAAAGTCATGCCTCCACCTTCGTAACTCCTCAACAGATGGCAGTATTGGAATGCAGAAGGTACTGGCTTGTTCAGGAGACTCTCCTCTGCAGTTCCATTTTGGCAGGAAGCCTTAGCATTGAATGGTTGTGTAATGCCTCCACTTTCGTAACTCCTCAACAGATGGTAGTACTGGTATGCAGCAGGTACTGGCTTATTCAGTAGACTCTCCTCTACACTTCCATTAGGGCAGGAAGCCTTAGCATTGAACGGTTATGTAATGCCTCCACTTTCGTAACTCCTCAACAGATGGCCGTACTGGTATGCGGCAGGTACTGGCTAGTTTAGTAGACTCTCCTCTACAGTTCCATTTTGGCAGGAAGCCTTAGCATTGAATGGTTGTGTAATGCCTCCACCTTCGTAACTCCTCAACAGATGGCAGTACTGGTATGCGGCAGGTACTGACTTGTTCAGTAGACTCTCCTCTACAGTTCCATTTTGGCAGGAAGCCTTAGCATTGAACAGTTGTGTAATTGCCTCCAACAATGAGCGGGCCGCATGTGCAAGATAAAAACTAAGATACTAAAAATATTAAATCAGGATGAGATAGGGATGGAGCAGATTGTTTATGGGGGAGAAACTCATAAAGGAACGGGGTCATAAATATAGGCCTTCATACAGGTGGGGAAATAGTAACGGTGAGGCCGCAGACCATAGTTTTGTTCTTGCGACCACTGGTGGTCCATGGAGGACAGGTTGGGAACCACTGATGTATGAGGAAAGTAATGCCTCCTCCTTCGTAACTCCTCAACAGATGGCAGTACTGGTATGCGGCAGGTACTGGCTTGTTCAGTAGACTCTCCTCTACAGTTCCATTTTGGCAGGAAGCCTTAGCATTGAATGGTTGTGTTGTTAAAGTACGAAGTATGGAACCCTGCGCAGACGGTCAGTCAATGCTACTTAAGCAACATGCAGTCATTGAATTCTTGACAGCAAAAGGTGTCACCCTCAAGGAGATTCATCAGAGAATGCAAGCTGTTGATGGTGATTGTGTTGATGCGAGTACTGTGTGTCGCTGGGCGAGTAAGTTTAAAGATGTTGAGGTGGGAATGAGCCCGAGCGCAGCGGGGAGCCCCGCCTTCACATTGGTGTGAGCTGCAGCGGAGAGTTCCGCAGTTCCTGGACCAAGCTTTTGGGACCAACAGATGAAATGCGCCCCAGCAGCTAGCTCAAAACCAGGAATGCTTGCAGTTTCACCTTGCTTTCCCCTTCCCTTTACTTTGTATCCTTTCCCTAATAAAAGTACTTGAAACTTGCAACTTTTTATCTTTCCGCATGCTACTTTTGTATCCTTTCTTGACTCAAACAAAATAACATTGCAATAGACCTTTTTTGGGCTCCGGAGAGCCGTGAGCCCGCGGGAGGCGCCTCCGGGCGCCCCCCGGACCCCGAATCTGCGTTCGCCTAGACCGCGGATACGGAAACCGCCATTTCAGACCCCCTTATCCACGAAAATACTTAAAATGGCGGATCGCCGCCGTTCCAATTTTATATTTTTCTACAACTAATTCTAAGACTAACTGCCATTTCCCTTTTCTCGTTTTGGGCTCCTTCACCCGGGAAAAAATTAGTTTTGTTTTAAGTATTTTATCTTGCAGAGAAACAGCTGATTGTCAAACTGGCCAGGCTTTTCGCTTCTTCTTGGCAGCGCTCGCTCCCGCTTGGATCCAACAGCCAGGGACCCACTGCGGCCACCCGCAGGAGTCCCGGGAAGGCGGCCAGGCATGGGCCCCGGCCCCTGATCAGGGAAATGTAGTTTCCCAAAGGACATTGCTCCACAAATCACAACCCGGAAACCTTCCTTGGACTCTCTTGTTTGCCCTCTCCTATTGACTTTCTGCTCCACATCCCGGACTGTTTTCTGCCACATTTTTGGACGCAAACCCTCAGATCAGGCTTGCTCCGATTCGCAAGCAGCCTCCGCTTCCGTGTGCCTTCACCAGGAGACCATGAATTTCTTTCAATAATAAAGTGACTGAATATTTTTATTAATAAACTTTCGCTGGGGATGGGGATGGGATTGCCTTATGAAATGTATAGAATATATGAAATGTATGTAATGGAATGAAATGTACTTTGGTTCCCCTTCCCGCTTCTCCTCTCTGACCCTTTGCCCCAAAAAGAATGTGACCCGAGGATTACTGTAACAGGGAGGAAATCCTTTGTCCTCCCGAAACGGTCCATATTTACATTTGCATGGGCCCGTGATTGATTCCTTCTCAAACTTACTTTCAGAGCAGACAGTAAGATGAGGGATGGGTCAACAGAAACTCAGGGATAAAAAAGGCTGATTATATCATTTTTTAGGTATTTGTTGATCCCCCTTGTTTACAAGGCCCTGAGGTCCGAATGCCGTCAATAGCTCCTTTTTCATACTTCCTCCCAAATCCAATCATAGACCAGGAAACTCATTGTTCCCCTTGTCTGTCACCCCGCCGATGAGGACAAAGACTCGAATAACAGCTGGCGGATGCCCCCCGGGCACACCATTTCCCCTGAGCTGTCAAGTTTCGTCCCGCCTCCTGGCTGCTGATTGGACCATCTTCGGAGGCGCTAGGAAGGCGCCGATTGGCCCCCTAGAGGCAGCAGAGCTCGCTGATTGGACAGGAGGCGGGACGCACAGCCAAGCCTCCTCCCAGCTGTTCCGCGGCCAGCCAATCAGGGCGAAGCCGGCCGGCAGAGGGCGGGCGGGATTTTTTGAAAATGTTTCCTTTGTCTGTACGCTATAAAAATGCCTGGAAATTCTGTAAATGCATGCTTGTACGTGGATGACCACTGCAATCACATCCTTTTCAGCTGAATCGTAGAAATAAATGCCTCGGTCACTGAACCTCTTCAGCCTCCGGTGAGATTAATTTTTAATATTTTTCGCTCTTTGGATTGGCTTTCGCTGGCTGCTCACCGAGGTCAAAGGACCCCTTTAGCGGTCTTCAGGGATCTCTCCCGCTGGGAGACCCCCACAAAAGAGCTCGATATCAGGAACATCTGACTTGCTTGACAAACAAAGAGTTGGACGTCCTGTGACAGCAACCACCGAGTTTCACAAGCGAAAGGTTGACAGATTGATTCAGGGTGATTGTCGTATCACTCAGAGAGAAATTTCAAACATAACTGGCATTTAACAAGAACATGTGGGTCACATTATTGCTTTGTTGGCTATCGGAAGATCTGTACACGATGAGTACCCAGGATGAGAGAACTGTGAGACACTGATTGTGGAAACAGAGTGTTGACTTCTTCCATGACAGCTTCAGAAAACTTCTTCAACATTGGCAGAAATGTATCCAATTGTCTGGTGATTATGTGGAAAAGTGAATGAATAGTGGTAGTTAAAGAGCATATTCTAAGGATTATTTCTGCATTTGATTTATTAAAATATTCCCATCCAAACCCAAGTAACGAAGGTGGAGGCATTACTTTTCATTCAACCCTCGTATAATCCAGTTTCAGAATGCAGTTTAACTGCTTTGAACTGGATTGTGAGTCTATGGCCCCATTTACAGCCCCTTTACACTGTCATATAAAATCCAGATTGTTTGATTTGAACTGGATTATATGGCAGTGTAGACTCATGGAATCCAGTTCAAAGCAGATAATGTGGGTTATCTGATTTGATAACCTGGATTACATGGCAGATTCAGCCTATGTGGCCATTTAATTCAGTTCAATGCAGTTAACCTGCATTTAAAATACTGGATTAAATCCCAGTGTTGATGGGGCCTCGGTTTCCACTTGTGACTTTGGAACAGAGTTCTGCAGTTTTAAATGTGAGGTTCATGAACTCAAGTCGAATCAGACACTTTTAGTCCCCTTCTGCACTGCCATATAATCCACATTATGAAAGCAGATAATGCACATTATCTGCTTTGGAGTGGATTATATGAATCTGCACTGTCATATAATCCAAAGCAGATAATCTGGATTTATACGGTGGTGTCGAGGGGGCCTCGGTTGCCTTTACTACTCAATGGTTTAAAATCATCTCCTTTTGGAACTAATGCAACTATCATGTGGTAATGACATACTCAAAGAAAAATTTGGGATCTTGTGACTTCAACCTTGGGATCCCCCCTGAGGGATTCAGAAAGGCCAGAAAGGGTTTTGCAAAAATCGAGGAGAACTGGACTTTGTGTAGATAACCAACCGAGAAATGTAAAAATGGTTTTCTCTTTGGAATTCCCTCTCCTTTACCAACAAAGTCAGTGCTTAAACTCATATTAATGTTATTGTTGACATTCTGATTTAAGTTTGGGTTGCTGTGAGTTTTCCGGGATGCCTGGGCATGTTCCAGAAGCATTCTCTCCTGATGTTTCTCCCACATCTATGGCAGGCATCCTCAGAGGTTCTGAGGTATATTGGAAACTAAATAAGGGAGGTTTATATATCTGTGGAAGGTCCAGCGTGAGAGAAAGAACTCTTGGATTGTTGTAGGTTTTTTTGGGCTATATGGCCATGTTCCAGAAGCATTCTCTCCTGACGTTTCGCTTGCATCTATGGCAGGCATTCTCAGAGGTTGGCAGGTCTGTCAAACTGGGTGGTTGAAGGTTTTCTCAGCTGTCTGGCCCTGTTCCAGAAGCATTCTCTCCTGATGTTTCTCCTGCATCTACGGCAGGCATCCTCAGAGGTTGTGAGGTCCTCTGAGGATGCCTGCCATAGATGCAGGCAAAACATCAGGAGAACTGGGTTGTTGTAGGTTTTTTCTGGCTATATGGCCATGTTCTAGAGGCATTCTCTCCTGACGTTTCGCCTGCATCTATGGCAAGCATCCTCAGAGGTAGTGAGGTCTGTTGGAACTAGGAAAAATGGGTTTATATACCTGTGGAATGACCAGGGTAATGTTTCAGCTGATCACCTTGATTAGCATTCAATGGCCTGGAAGCGTCTGGGGGGAATCTCTTGTTGAGAGTGAATTGATGTGCCTGATTGTTTATTCTCTGTTGTTTTGCTGTTGTAATTTTAGAGTTTTTAAATACTGGTAGCCAGATTTTGTTCATTTTCATGGTTTCTTCCTTTCTGTTGCAATTGTCCACATGCTTCTTGTGTATTTCAGTGGCTTCTCTGTGTAGCCTGACATGGTGGTTGTTGGTGTGGTCCAGCATTTTTGTGTTCTCAAATCATCTGCTGTGTCCAGGCTGGTTCATCAGGTGCTCTGCTATGGCTGACTTCTCTGGTTGAAGTAGTCTGCAGTGCCTTTCATGTTCCTTGATGCGTGTTTGGGCAATGCTGCTGCATTTGGTGGTCCCTCTGTAGACTTGTCCACAGCTGCATGGTATACGGTAGACTCCTGCAGAAGTGAGAGGATCCCTCTTGTCCTTTGCTGCACAAAGCATTTGTTGGATTTTCTTGGTGGGTTGGAGATAGTTTGTATGTTGTGTTTCCTCATCCGCTTCCTTCTGCGGTCAGTGGTTCCCTTGATGTCTGGCAAGAACACTTTTCCTCTGGGTGGATCTTTGTCTTGACTCTCGTGGCTTGTTCTCGGTCTTGCAGCTCTTCTGATGTCTGAGGTGGAGTCTCCATTGGCCTGGAGAGCCCAGTTGAGGTGGTTCAGTTCATCTTGGAGGAGGTGGGCTTCGCAGATGCTTTTTGAACAAAATCTGGCTACCAGTATTAAAGGACTCAAAAATCACAACATCAAAACAACAGAGCGGAAACAATCAGGCACTTCCAAGCCATTGAATGCTAATCAAGGTGATCAGCTGAAACATTCACACCTAGCCCCAGCAGACAAAAGTCCTTTGTCTCACCCATTTTTCCTACTTCCAACAGACCTCACTACCTCTGAGGATGCTTGCCATAGATGCAGGAAAAACGTCAGGAGAAAAATTGCCTCCAGAACATGGCCATATAGCCCGGAAAAACCTACAACAACCCAGGATCCTGGCCATGAAAGCCTTTGACAATACATCAGGAGAGAATGCTTCTGGAACACAGCCATGCAGACCAAAAAACTTACAGCAACCCAGTGATTCCAGCCATGAAAGCCTTTGACAACACATTTCCCATGGTTTTTATATGATAAATCCAATTAGGAAATGACACTTATAACCCAGGAACAACAATAATGTCACATAGTGTGGTTCTCTCCACAGCGGAGATGACAACTGCACTTTAATCTCTCAATATCCTTGCAGGTGCTGCCACCTGCTGCTTTCCAGCATTGTCACTCATTTCAAAATAGATGTTACACAATGGAAGAGAGAGAGAGAGAGAGATTTGGAGAGATTGCCTTCTAAATTCTATCTCATGTTTTAAAGAAATGTATTTGTTTATCTGTCGTGTCAGAAGCAAATTGAGACTGTAGTTATCTATCTATATCTATAAAAATGTTCTGTGCATAATGAATACCTTAAAAACAAAAGAACCAATGAACAAAATCACACCAAATTTGGCAACAAAACGTCTCACAACACAAGGAGTGACCATCACTCAAAAATTATGATTTTGTCATTTGGGAGTTGTAGCTGCTGGGATTGTATAGTTCACCTACAGTCAAAGAGCATTCTGAACTGCACCAAAGATGGAATTAAACCAAACTTGGCACACAGGACTCCCATGACCAGCAGAAAATACTGGAAGGTTTTTGGTGGGCATTGACCTTGAGCTTGGGAGTTGTAGTTCACCTACATCCAGAGAGCACTGTGGGCTCAAACAATGATGGATCTGGACCAAACTTGGCACAAGCACTCAATAAGCCCAAATATGAACACAGATGGAGTTTGGGGGAAATAGACCTTGACATTTGGGAGTTGTAGTTGCTGGGATTTATAGATCACCTACAATCAAAGAGCATTCTGAACTCCACCAATGATGGAATTGAACCAAACTTGGCACACAGAACTCCCATGACCAACAGAAAATACTGGAAGGGTTTGGTGGGCATTGACCTTGAATTTGGGAGTTGTAGTTCACCTATATCCAGAGAGCACTGTGGACTCAAACAACGATGGATCTGGACCAAACTATGCCCACATGTCAACACTGGTGAAATTTGGGGAAAATAGACTTGACATGTGGATCTGGATCAAACTTGGCTGGCACTCAATATGCCCACATGTGAACACTGGTGGAGTTTGGGGGAAATTAGCCTTGACATTTGGGAGTTGTAGTTACTGGGATTTATAGTTCACCTACAATCAAAGAGCATTCTGAACCCCACAAACTACAGAATCGGGGCAAACTTCCCACACAGAAACCCCATAACCATCAGAAAATACTTAAGGCCACCCAGTCCAACTCCCTTCATCAGGGCAAGAAAACCTAATCAAAGCCCTCCTGACAAAGAGCCATCCAGCCATAGATAGACATAGATATAGATATGATTCTCACACAGAGAGATATAGTATCCTAGATTTGAAAGGGACCCCTAAAGAAGGACAATGATGTGTTGCATGTTCCAGGGTGGGCAAACCAGACACCAGACAGTCTCCACATCAACACTGACAGTTCCATCTACAGTTCCATTTCCTCTACAGTTCCATTTTGGTGGGAAGCATTGAATGGTTGTGTTGCTAAAGTGCAAAGTATGGGACCCTGCGCAGACTATCGGTCAATGCGACTTAAGCCACATGCAGTCATTGAATTCTTGACTGCAGAAGGAGTCACCCCAAAGGAAATTCATCAGAGAATGCAAGCTGCTTGTGGTGATTGTGTTGATGTGAGTATTGTGCGTCATTGGGTGAGCAAGTTTAAAGATGTTGAGGTGGGAACATCTGACTTCCATGACAAACAAAGAGTTGGACGTCCTGTGACAGCAACCACTGAGCTTCACAAGCAAAAAGTTGACAGATTTGGGTCCGCCATTTCTACACTGCCACATAAAATCCAGATTATTTGCTTTGAACTGGATTATCTGGCAGTGTAGACTCATATAATCCGGTTCAAGCAGACAGTGTGGATTATCTGATCTGATAATCTGCTTTGATAAACCCGAGGACCCTTCTAGAGAGGCCCAATATCCTAGGATTTGATCCCAGGTTTTTTGTTTATCCCAGATTATCTGGCAGTGTGGACTCATATAATCCAGTTTAAAGCAGAAAACCTGGGATTAGATGCTGGGATATAGGGTCTGACTAGGAGCCTTCCACAGAAGTCTATATCCCAGGATATCAAAGAAGGAAATCCCACATTTTCTTAGTGTGGAATCAGATAATCCAGGTCAAAGCAGATATTGTGGGATTTTTTGTCTCGGTATTCTGGGATCTAGGGCTGTGTGGAAGGGCCTTGAGTTCCACAGATGATGTTACAACTCCCATAATACCTGCCACATATACTTAAGTCAAGGGCAGGTTTTGGGGTCAAAATGATGGGTTTTGAGATGGCCCAAAATACATTGAAGCACGTGAGGACTTGTTAAAATCCTTGAGACTGTTAGTGGTGGTTGTAAAGGATCATCTCTTCTCACTTCGGATGTGAATAGCTACAAACTGAAAGAGTAATTCAGTCATAGTTTCCCAACACATAAAAAGGAGCGAGACGCCCAACTCTATCTAGGTGTGGTAGAGAAGCAGGAAGCACAGTCAGATATTTGGGTTGTGGAAATGGGCGTGGGCAACACTCGGCAGCAACACATTCCGCTTCTGCGAACACGGAGATGAAGATGCTGCCATCATTCGAAGAGAGACCAGAACTTTTGGGATATACAGGAGTAGCAAAGAGCTAGGGCCCTTCCACACAGCCCTAGATATCCCAGAATATCAAAGCAGAAAAGCCCACATAACCTCACTACCTCTGAGGATGCTTGCCAACCCCACTAAGGACAGAATTGGGCCAAACTTCCCATACAGAACCCCCATGGTCAACAGAAAATACTATGTATTGTCGAAGGCTTTCATGGCCGGAATCACTGGGTTGTTGTAGGTTTTTCCGGGCTATATGGCCATGTTCTGGAGGCAATTTTTCTCCTGACGTTTCACCTGCATCTATGGCAAGCATCCTCAGAGGTAGTGAGGTCTGTTGGAAGTAGGAAAAATGGGTTTATATATCTGTGGAATCATAGAATCATAGAATCATAGAATCAAAGAGTTGGAAGAGACCTCATGGGCCATCCAGTCCAACCCATTCTGCCAAGAAGCAGGAATATTGCATTCAAATCACCCCTGACAGGTGGCCATCCAGCCTCTGTTTAAAAGCCTCCAAAGAAGGAGCCTCCACCACACTCCGGGGCAGAGAGTTCCACTGCTGAACGGCTCTCACAGTCAGGAAGTTCTTCCTCATGTTCAGATGGAATCTCCTCTCTTGTAGTTTGAAGCCATTGTTCCATTGCGTCCTATTCTCCAGGGAAGCAGAAAACAAGCTTGCTCCCTCCTCCCTGTGGCTTCCTCTCACATATTTATACATGGCTATCATGTCCTCTCAGCCTTCTCTTCTTCAGGCTAAACATGCCCAGCTCCTTAAGCCGCTCCTCATAGGGCTTGTTCTCCACCTTTTATCATTTTAGTCTGACCAGGGTGGGACAAAGAACTCTTCTCTGCTGGGGCTAGGTGTGAATGTTTCAGTTGATTACCTTGATTAGCATTCAATGGCTTGGAAGTGCCCGGGGGGAATCCCTAGTTGAGAGTGATTTTATGTGCCTGTTTGTTTCCCCTCTGTTGTTTTGATGTTGTGATTTTTGAGTCCTTTAATACTGGTAGCCAGATTTTGTTCAAAAAGAATCTGCGAAGCCCACCTCCTCCAAGATGAACTGAACCACCTCAACTGGGCTCTCCAGGCCAATGGAGACTCCACCTCAGACATCAGAAGAGCTGCAAGACCGAGAACAAGCCACGAGAGTAAAGATGAAGATCCACCCAGAGGGAAAGTGTTCCTGCCAGACATCAAGGGAACCACTGACCGCAGAGGGAAGCTGAGGAGGAAACACATCATACAAACCACTTACAGACCCACCAAGAAAATCCAACCAATGCTCCGTTCAGCAAAGGACAAGAGGGATCCTCTCACCTCTGCAGGAGTCTACCATTGTGTACCATGCAGCTGTGGACAAGTCTACAGAGGGACCACCAAATGCAGCAGCACGAATCAAGGAACATGAAAGGCACTGCAGACTCCTTCAACCAGAGAAATCAGCCATAGCAGAGCACCTGAGGAACCAACCTGGACACAGCATATTATTTGAGAACACAGAAATGCTGGACCACTCTCACAACCACCATGTCAGTACACAGAGAAGCCACTGAAATCCACAAGCATGTGGACAATTTCAACAGAAAGGAGGAAATGAACAAAATCTGGCTACCAGTATTAAAAAACTCTAAAATTACAACAGCTAAACAACAGAGGGGAAACAACCAGGCACAAAAAAATCACTCTCAACAAGGGATTCCCCCCGGGCACTTCCAAGCCATTGAATGCTAATAGACTTGGGTAACCACGGAAAAATTTGGTTCTAAACTCGTTTCGTTTTTAGGGGGCCCTTGCGTTTCGTTTTTTTAATAATTCCGAAATTTTCCTTTAAAATTTTTTGAAATTTACGAAATTTCGTAAAATTACGAATCGATTCGTTAATGGCGGACGAATTGCGCAATATGCTAAAAAAACCTCCAAATGGGACAGGGGGAACTTCTGAAGCTTCCCTCTCCCTCTGTTGTTGACTGTTGGTGTGATAAAACAAACAACAACTATAAAACTTGCACCAGACATGCGAAAATAATTACAAAATAATTATGAATTAATTACGAAATAATTACGAAATAAATTGAAAAAATTGTTTCGAATCTAATTTACTCCTCACACTATTCCTGAATGGCTCAATATTGGATCGTAAGCTAATTTAAATACGAATTAATAACGAATTACGAAATTAACGAACGAAACTGCCCAAGCCTACTAATCAAGGTGATCAGCTGAAACATTCACATCTAGCCCCAGCAGACAAGAGTCCTTTGTCTCACCCTGGTCATTCCACAGATATATAAACCCATTTTTCCTACTTCCAACAGACCTCACTACCTCTGAGGATGCTTGCCATGGATGCAGGTGAAACGTCAGGAGAAAAATTGCCTCCAGAACATGGCCATATAGCCCGAAAAAACCTTCAACAACACATTCACACCTAGCCCCAGCAGACAAGAGTCCTTTGTCCCACCCTGGTCATTCCACAGATATATAAACCCATTTTTCCTACTTCCAACAGACCTCACTACCTCTGAGGATGCTTGCCATGGATGCAGGTGAAACGTCAGGAGAAAAATTGCCTCCAGAAGATGGCCATATAGCCCAGAAAAACCTACAACAACCCAGAAAATACTATGTTTTCTGATGGACTTTGGCGACCCCTCTGAAACCCCCTTGCGACCCCCGCAATAGTCCTGACCCCCAGGTTGAGAAACACGGCCATAGAGAGAAGGTGCTTCTCCTCCTCTCCAGTTTCTCCTTTTGTGCGTGATGCACCATGACTTGGAGAGCAGAGCTTGAGTTCCTGCTTGTCCAACTAAGACTGGCAGCGTGACAGCATGCACCGTGCCTCTTCCACCGTGCCTCTTCCTTCCCTCCTTCTCCCTGCCACTGGACACGGCAGAGTTAACGTTGGGAAGAGCAAGGAATGTCTTATTTATTGAGCCACTTCCTCTTAGCTAACAATAACAAAACCCCTGCGAGGAGGAGGAGGAGGAGGAGGAGGAGGAGGAATCCATGTGTGATTATCCATGGCAGCAGATAGCGGTGAGGCTGGCTGACCCAGGCCGGGCGAAAAGGAAGCCTCTGCATTATCTGCCCTTCCCATTTGGTCTCTTGGCCGGCTCCCAATCCGCAGCGGCTGCAGATTTCAAGATGTGCTTCCTCCCAAACAAGGCCCAATCTCCCCCAGGTCTGCTTCTGCCATGACAACCGACCTCCTCCCCACCTCTCCATATGCAAGCATTGCAATGCCAAAATCCAGGGGAAACAAGTTCATCCATCTATCTATCATCTATCTATCTATCTATCTATCTATCTATCTATCTATCTATCTATCTATCTACCTATCTACCTTTCTACCTTTCTACCTTTCTACCTATCTACCTATCTACCTACCTATCTACCTATCTACCTACCTATCTACCTATCTACCTATCTACCTATCTACCTATATCTACCTATATCTACCTACCTACCTACCTACCTATCTATCTATCTATCTATCTATCTATCTATCTATCTATCTATCTATCTATCTATCTATCTATCAATGCTCTGTGCATAATGAGTCCCTTATAAACAAAAGAAACCCATGAACTAAATCACACCAAATTTGGCAACAAAAGGTCTCACAACACAAGGAGTGACCATCACTCAAAACATTATGATTTTGTCATTTGGGAGTTGTAATTGCTGGAATTTATAGTTCACCTACAATCAAAGAGCATTCTGA
>NW_026847993.1:42083736-42118021 GCF_025583915.1 Anolis sagrei ordinatus
TCAAAGGACCCCTTTAGCGGTCTTCAGGGATCTCTCCCGCTGGGAGACCCCCACAAAAGAGCTCGATATCAGGAACATCTGACTTGCTTGACAAACAAAGAGTTGGACGTCCTGTGACAGCAACCACCGAGTTTCACAAGCGAAAGGTTGACAGATTGATTCAGGGTGATTGTCGTATCACTCAGAGAGAAATTTCAAACATAACTGGCATTTAACAAGAACATGTGGGTCACATTATTGCTTTGTTGGCTATCGGAAGATCTGTACACGATGAGTACCCAGGATGAGAGAACTGTGAGACACTGATTGTGGAAACAGAGTGTTGACTTCTTCCATGACAGCTTCAGAAAACTTCTTCAACATTGGCAGAAATGTATCCAATTGTCTGGTGATTATGTGGAAAAGTGAATGAATAGTGGTAGTTAAAGAGCATATTCTAAGGATTATTTCTGCATTTGATTTATTAAAATATTCCCATCCAAACCCAAGTAACGAAGGTGGAGGCATTACTTTTCATTCAACCCTCGTATAATCCAGTTTCAGAATGCAGTTTAACTGCTTTGAACTGGATTGTGAGTCTATGGCCCCATTTACAGCCCCTTTACACTGTCATATAAAATCCAGATTGTTTGATTTGAACTGGATTATATGGCAGTGTAGACTCATGGAATCCAGTTCAAAGCAGATAATGTGGGTTATCTGATTTGATAACCTGGATTACATGGCAGATTCAGCCTATGTGGCCATTTAATTCAGTTCAATGCAGTTAACCTGCATTTAAAATACTGGATTAAATCCCAGTGTTGATGGGGCCTCGGTTTCCACTTGTGACTTTGGAACAGAGTTCTGCAGTTTTAAATGTGAGGTTCATGAACTCAAGTCGAATCAGACACTTTTAGTCCCCTTCTGCACTGCCATATAATCCACATTATGAAAGCAGATAATGCACATTATCTGCTTTGGAGTGGATTATATGAATCTGCACTGTCATATAATCCAAAGCAGATAATCTGGATTTATACGGTGGTGTCGAGGGGGCCTCGGTTGCCTTTACTACTCAATGGTTTAAAATCATCTCCTTTTGGAACTAATGCAACTATCATGTGGTAATGACATACTCAAAGAAAAATTTGGGATCTTGTGACTTCAACCTTGGGATCCCCCCTGAGGGATTCAGAAAGGCCAGAAAGGGTTTTGCAAAAATCGAGGAGAACTGGACTTTGTGTAGATAACCAACCGAGAAATGTAAAAATGGTTTTCTCTTTGGAATTCCCTCTCCTTTACCAACAAAGTCAGTGCTTAAACTCATATTAATGTTATTGTTGACATTCTGATTTAAGTTTGGGTTGCTGTGAGTTTTCCGGGATGCCTGGGCATGTTCCAGAAGCATTCTCTCCTGATGTTTCTCCCACATCTATGGCAGGCATCCTCAGAGGTTCTGAGGTATATTGGAAACTAAATAAGGGAGGTTTATATATCTGTGGAAGGTCCAGCGTGAGAAAAGAACTCTTGGATTGTTGTAGGTTTTTTTGGGCTATATGGCCATGTTCCAGAAGCATTCTCTCCTGACGTTTCGCTTGCATCTATGGCAGGCATTCTCAGAGGTTGGCAGGTCTGTTGTCAAACTGGGTGGTTGAAGGTTTTCTCAGCTGTCTGGCCCTGTTCCAGAAGCATTCTCTCCTGATGTTTCTCCTGCATCTACGGCAGGCATCCTCAGAGGTTGTGAGGTCCTCTGAGGATGCCTGCCATAGATGCAGGCAAAACATCAGGAGAGAATGTGTTGTTGTAGGTTTTTCTGGGCTATATGGCCATGTTTTGGAGGCAATTTTTCTCCTGACGTTTCGCCTGCATCTATGGCAAGCATCCTCAGAGGTAGTGAGGTCTGTTGGAACTAGGAAAAATGGGTTTATATACCTGTGGAATGACCAGGGTAATGTTTCAGCTGATCACCTTAATTAGCATTCAATGGCCTGGAAGCGCCTGGGGGGAATCTCTTGTTGAGAGTGAATTGATGTGCCTGATTGTTTATTCTCTGTTGTTTTGCTGTTGTAATTTTAGAGTTTTTTAATACTGGTAGCCAGATTTTGTTCATTTTCATGGTTTCTTCCTTTCTGTTGAAATTGTCCACATGCTTGTGTATTTCAGTGGCTTCTCTGTGTAGTCTGACATGGTGGTTGTTGGTGTGGTCCAGCATTTCTGTGTTCTCAAATAATCTGCTGTGTCCAGGCTGGTTCATCAGGTGCTCTGCTATGGCTGACTTCTCTGGTTGAAGGAGTCTGCAGTGCCTTTCATGTTCCTTGATGCGTGTTTGGGCAATGCTGCGTTTGGTGGTCCCTATGTAGACTTGTCCACAGCTGCATGGTATACAATGGTAGACTCCTGCAGAAGTGAGAGGATCCCTCTTGTCCTTTGCTGAACGGAGCATTGGTTGGATTTTCTTGGTGGGTCTGGAGATAGTTTGTATGTTGTGTTTCCTCATCAGCTTCCCTCTGCGGTCAGTGGTTCCCTTGATGTATGGCAAGAACACTTTTCCTCTGGGTGGATCTTCATCTTGACTCTCGTGGCTTGTTCTTGGTCTTGCAGCTCTTCTGATGTCTGAGGTGGAGTCTCCATTGGCCTGTAGAGCCCAGTTGAGGTGGTTCAGTTCATCTTGGAGGAGGTGGGCTTCGCAGATTCTTTTTGAACAAAATCTGGCTACCAGTATTAAAGGACTCAAAAATCACAACAGCAAAACAACAGAGCGGAAACAATCAGGCACTTCCAAGCCATTGAATGCTAATCAAGGTGATCAGCTGAAACATTCACACCTAGCCCCAGCAGACAAAAGTCCTTTGTCTCACCCATTTTTCCTACTTCCAACAGACCTCACTACCTCTGAGGATGCTTGCCATAGATGCAGGCGAAACGTCAGGAGAAAAATTGCCTCCAGAACATGGCCATATAGCCCGGAAAAACCTACAACAACCCAGTGATCCTGGCCATGAAAGCCTTTGACAATACATCAGGAGAGAATGCTTCTGGAACACAGCCATGCAGCCCAAAAAACTTACAGCAACCCAGTGATTCCAGCCATGAAAGCCTTTGACAACACATTTCCCATGGTTTTTATATGATAAATCCAATTAGGAAATGACACTTATAACCCAGGAACAACAATAATGTCACATAGTGTGGTTCTCTCCACAGCGGAGATGACAACTGCACTTTAATCTCTCAATATCCTTGCAGGTGCTGCCACCTGCTGCTTTCCAGCATTGTCACTCATTTCAAAATAGATGTTACACAATGGAAGAGAGAGAGAGAGAGAGATTTGGAGAGATTGCCTTCTAAATTCTATCTCATGTTTTAAAGAAATGTATTTGTTTATCTGTCGTGTCAGAAGCAAATTGAGACTGTAGTTATCTATCTATATCTATAAAAATGTTCTGTGCATAATGAATACCTTAAAAACAAAAGAACCAATGAACAAAATCACACCAAATTTGGCAACAAAACGTCTCACAACACAAGGAGTGACCATCACTCAAAAATTATGATTTTGTCATTTGGGAGTTGTAGTTGCTGGGATTTATAGTTCACCTACAATCAAAGAGCATTCTGAACTCCACCAACGATGGAATTGAACCAAACTTGGCACACAGGACTCCAATGACCAACAGAAAATACTGGAAGGGTTTGGTGGGCATTGACCTTGAGTTTGGGAGTTGTAGTTCACCTACATCCAGAGAGCACTGTGGACTCAAACAATGATGGATCTGGACCAAACTTGGCACAAGCACTCAATACGCCCAATATGAACACAGATGGAGTTTGGGGAAAATAGACCTTGACATTTGGGAGTTGTAGTTACTGGGATTTATAGTTCACCTACAATCAAAGAGTATTCTGAACTCCATCAATGATGGAATTGAACCAAACTTGGCACACAGAACTCCCATGACCAACAGAAAATACTGGAAGGGTTTGGTGGGCATTGACCTTGAGTTTGGGAGTTGTAGTTCACCTATATCCAGAGAGCACTGTGGACTCAAACAATGATGGATCTGGACCAAACTTGGCAAATGTCAACACTGGTGAAATTTGGGGAAAATAGACTTGACATGTGGATCTGGATCAAACTTGGCAAGAATACTCAATACGCCCAAATATGAACACGGATGGAGTTTGGGGGAAATAGACCTTGACATTTGGGAGTTGTAGTCACTGGGATTCATAGTTCACCTACAATCAAAGAGCATTCTGAACCCCACAAACTACAGAATCGGGGCAAACTTCCCACACAGAAACCCCATAACCATCAGAAAATACTTAAGGCCACCCAGTCCAACTCCCTTCATCAGGGCAAGAAAACCTAATCAAAGCCCTCCTGACAAAGAGCCATCCAGCCATAGATAGACATAGATATAGATATGATTCTCACACAGAGAGATATAGTATCCTAGATTTGAAAGGGACCCCTAAAGAAGGACAATGATGTGTTGCATGTTCCAGGGTGGGCAAACCAGACACCAGACAGTCTCCACATCAACACTGACAGTTCCATCTACAGTTCCATTTCCTCTACAGTTCCATTTTGGTGGGAAGCATTGAATGGTTGTGTTGCTAAAGTGCAAAGTATGGGACCCTGCGCAGACTATCGGTCAATGCGACTTAAGCCACATGCAGTCATTGAATTCTTGACTGCAGAAGGAGTCACCCCAAAGGAAATTCATCAGAGAATGCAAGCTGCTTGTGGTGATTGTGTTGATGTGAGTATTGTGCGTCATTGGGTGAGCAAGTTTAAAGATGTTGAGGTGGGAACATCTGACTTCCATGACAAACAAAGAGTTGGACGTCCTGTGACAGCAACCACTGAGCTTCACAAGCAAAAAGTTGACAGATTTGGGTCCGCCATTTCTACACTGCCACATAAAATCCAGATTATTTGCTTTGAACTGGATTATCTGGCAGTGTAGACTCATATAATCCGGTTCAAGCAGACAGTGTGGATTATCTGATCTGATAATCTGCTTTGATAAACCCGAGGACCCTTCTAGAGAGGCCCAATATCCTAGGATTTGATCCCAGGTTTTTTGTTTATCCCAGATTATCTGGCAGTGTGGACTCATATAATCCAGTTTAAAGCAGAAAACCTGGGATTAGATGCTGGGATATAGGGTCTGACTAGGAGCCTTCCACAGAAGTCTATATCCCAGGATATCAAAGAAGGAAATCCCACATTTTCTTAGTGTGGAATCAGATAATCCAGGTCAAAGCAGATATTGTGGGATTTTTTGTCTCGGTATTCTGGGATCTAGGGCTGTGTGGAAGGGCCTTGAGTTCCACAGATGATGTTACAACTCCCATAATACCTGCCACATATACTTAAGTCAAGGGCAGGTTTTGGGGTCAAAATGATGGGTTTTGAGATGGCCCAAAATACATTGAAGCACGTGAGGACTTGTTAAAATCCTTGAGACTGTTAGTGGTGGTTGTAAAGGATCATCTCTTCTCACTTCGGATGTGAATAGCTACAAACTGAAAGAGTAATTCAGTCATAGTTTCCCAACACATAAAAAGGAGCGAGACGCCCAACTCTATCTAGGTGTGGTAGAGAAGCAGGAAGCACAGTCAGATATTTGGGTTGTGGAAATGGGCGTGGGCAACACTCGGCAGCAACACATTCCGCTTCTGCGAACACGGAGATGAAGATGCTGCCATCATTCGAAGAGAGACCAGAACTTTTGGGATATACAGGAGTAGCAAAGAGCTAGGGCCCTTCCACACAGCCCTAGATATCCCAGAATATCAAAGCAGAAAAGCCCACATAACCTCACTACCTCTGAGGATGCTTGCCAACCCCACTAAGGACAGAATTGGGCCAAACTTCCCATACAGAACCCCCATGGTCAACAGAAAATACTATGTATTGTCGAAGGCTTTCATGGCCGGAATCACTGGGTTGTTGTAGGTTTTTCCGGGCTATATGGCCATGTTCTGGAGGCAATTTTTCTCCTGACGTTTCGCCTGCATCTATGGCAAGCATCCTCAGAGGTAGTGAGGTCTGTTGGAAGTAGGAAAAATGGGTTTATATATCTGTGGAATCATAGAATCATAGAATCATAGAATCAAAGAGTTGGAAGAGACCTCCTGGGCCTTCATCCAGTCCAACCCCATTCTGCCAAGAAGCAGGAATATTGCATTCAAATCACCCCTGACAGATGGCCATCCAGCCTCTGTTTAAAAGCTTCCAAAGAAGGAGCCTCCACCACACTCCGGGGCAGAGAGTTCCACTGCTGAACGGCTCTCACAGTCAGGAAGTTCGTCCTCATGTTCAGATGGAATCTCCTCTCTTGTAGTTTGAAGCCATTGTTCCATTGCGTCCTAGTCTCCAGGGAAGCAGAAAACAAGCTTGCTCCCTCCTCCTCCTTGTGGCTTCCTCTCACATATTTATACATGGCTATCATATCTCCTCTCAGCCTTCTCTTCTTCAGGCTAAACATGCCCAGCTCCTTAAGCCGCTCCTCATAGGGCTTGTTCTCCAGACCTTTTATCATTTTAGTCTGACCAGGGTGGGACAAAGAACTCTTCTCTGCTGGGGCTAGGTGTGAATGTTTCAGTTGATTACCTTGATTAGCATTCAATGGCTTGGAAGTGCCCGGGGGGAATCCCTTGTTGAGAGTGATTTTATGTGCCTGTTTGTTTCCCCTCTGTTGTTTTGATGTTGTGATTTTTGAGTCCTTTAATACTGGTAGCCAGATTTTGTTCAAAAAGAATCTGCGAACCCCACCTCCTCCAAGATGAACTGAACCACCTAAACTGGGCTCTCCAGGCCAATGGAGACTCCACCTCAGACATCAGAAGAGCTGCAAGACCAAGAACAAGCCACGAGAGTCAAGATGAAGATCCACCCAGAGGAAAAGTGTTCCTGCCAGACATCAAGGGAACCACTGACCGCAGAGGGAAGCTGATGAGGAAACACAACATACAAACAATCTACAGACCCACCAAGAAAATCCAACCAATGCTCCGTTCAGCAAAGGACAAGAGGGATCCTCTCACCTCTGCAGGAGTCTACCGTATACCATGCAGCTGTGGACAAGTCTACATAGGGACCACCAAATGCAGCAACACGAATCAAGGAACATGAAAGGCACTGCAGACTACTTCAACCAGAGAAGTCAGCCATAGCAGAGCACCTGATGAACCAACCTGGACACAGCATATTATTTGAGAACACGGAAATGCTGGACCACTCTCACAACCACCATGTCAGGCTACACAGAGAAGCCATTGAAATCCACAAGAAGCATGTGGACAATTTCAACAGAAAGGAGGAAATGAACAAAATCTGGCTACCAGTATTAAAAAACTCTAAAATTACAACAGCTAAACAACAGAGGGGAAACAACCAGGCACAAAAAAATCACTCTCAACAAGGGATTCCCCCCGGGCACTTCCAAGCCATTGAATGCTAATAGACTTGGGTAACCACGGAAAAATTTGGTTCTAAACTCGTTTCGTTTTTAGGGGGCCCTTGCGTTTCGTTTTTTTTAATAATTCCGAAATTTTCCTTTTAAAAATTTTGAAATATACGAAATTTCGTATAATTACGAATCGATTTGTTAATGGCGGACGCAATTGCGCAATATGCTAAAAAAACCCTCCAAATGGGACAGGGGGAACTTCTGAAGCTTCCCTCTCCCTCTGTTGTTGACTGTTGGTGTGATAAAACAAACAACAACTATAAAACTTGCACCAGACATGCGAAAATAATTACGAAATAATTATGAAATAATAACGAAATAATTACGAAATAAATTGAAAAAATTGTTTCGAATCTAATTTACTCCTCACACTATTCCTGCATGGCTCAATATTGGATCGTAAGCTAATTTAAATACGAATTAATAACGAATTACGAAATTAACGAACGAAACCGCCCAAGCCTACAATCTAAGGTGATCAGCTGAAACATTCACAGCTAGCCCCAGCAGACAAGAGTCCTTTGTCCCACCCTGGTCATTCCACAGATATATAAACCCATTTTTCCTACTTCCAACAGACCTCACTACCTCTGAGGATGCTTGCCACAGATGCAGGCGAAACGTCAGGAGAAAAATTGCCTCCAGAACATGGCCATATAGCCCGAAAAAACCTTCAACAACACATTCACACCTAGCCCCAGCAGACAAGAGTCCTTTGTCCCAC
Source organism: Anolis sagrei ordinatus (assembly GCF_025583915.1). NCBI lineage: Eukaryota > Metazoa > Chordata > Lepidosauria > Squamata > Anolidae > Anolis > Anolis sagrei. The sequence continues at coordinate 42,091,927 of NW_026847993.1, forward strand.
CCTGGTCATTCCACAGATATATAAACCCATTTTTCCTACTTCCAACAGACCTCACTACCTCTGAGGATGCTTGCCATGGATGCAGGTGAAACGTCAGGAGAAAAATTGCCTCCAGAACATGGCCATATAGCCCAGAAAAACCTACAACAACCCAGAAAATACTGTTTTCTGATGGACTTTGGCGACCCCTCTGAAACCCCCTTGCGACCCCCGCAATAGTCCTGACCCCCAGGTTGAGAAACACGGCCATAGAGAGAAGGTGCTTCTCCTCCTCTCCAGTTTCTCCTTTTGTGCGTGATGCACCATGACTTGGAGAGCAGAGCTTGAGTTCCTGCTTGTCCAACTAAGACTGGCAGCGTGACAGCATGCACCGTGCCTCTTCCACCGTGCCTCTTCCTTCCCTCCTTCTCCCTGCCACTGGACACGGCAGAGTTAACGTTGGGAAGAGCAAGGAATGTCTTATTTATTGAGCCACTTCCTCTTAGCTAACAATAACAAAACCCCTGCGAGGAGGAGGAGGAGGAGGAGGAGGAGGAGGAATCCATGTGTGATTATCCATGGCAGCAGATAGCGGTGAGGCTGGCTGACCCAGGCCGGGCGAAAAGGAAGCCTCTGCATTATCTGCCCTTCCCATTTGGTCTCTTGGCCGGCTCCCAATCCGCAGCGGCTGCAGATTTCAAGATGTGCTTCCTCCCAAACAAGGCCCAATCTCCCCCAGGTCTGCTTCTGCCATGACAACCGACCTCCTCCCCACCTCTCCATATGCAAGCATTGCAATGCCAAAGTCCAGGGGAAACAAGTTCATCCATCTATCTATCATCTATCTATCTATCTATCTATCTATCTATCTATCTATCTTATCTATCCATCCATCCATCCATCCATCTATCTTTGGGGGGTTGGACTGGATGACCTTTGGGATTTCTTCCAACCCCATCCATCCTCCAGGACCACGTAAGTACCCCCAGAAAAATCACAATGATTATAGGGACCTACAAATAGGCTGATATCATCTATCTATCTATATATATAAATGCTCTGTGCATAATGAGTACCTTAAAAACAAAAGAACCAATGAACGAAATCACACCAAATTTGGCACACAAACATCTCACAACAATGTATGTCCTTCACTCAAAACATTTGATTTTGTCATTTGGGAGTTGTAGTTGCTGGGATTTATAGTTCACCTACAATCAAAGAGCATTCTGAACCACCAACGATGGAATTGAACCAAACTTGGCACACAGTTCTCCCATGACAACAGAAAATACTGGAAGGGTTTGGTGGGCAGTGTCCTTTGGTTTTGGAGTTGTAGTTCACCTACATCCAGAGATCACTGTGGACTCAAACAATGATGGATCTGGACCAAACTCTACACGAATACTCAATATGCCCAAATGTGAACACTGGTGGAGTTTGGGGGAAAACAGAATCTTGACATTTGGGAGTTGTAGTTGCTGGGATTTATAGTTCACCTACAATCACAGAGCATTCTGAACCCCACCAAGGATAGAATTGGGCCAAACCTCCCACACAGAACCCCCATGTGGGCCACAGCAACGTGTGGCGGGGGACGGCTAGTAGATATATATACACACACACACACACACACACACACACACACTTCATATTGAGATATTCGAAAAAGTTGTGTTAGACTGCAATTCCTTCGCCAGCATAGAAATCCTTTTAGCAGAGACTCCATCTCTGTGCACCTCCCAACAGTCTCAAATTGGCAAGGACAGACCCAATTACCCTATTTACTCAAATCTAATGCTCACCTTTTTTTTTTGGCTAAACTACAGTAGCGCTTCTGCGGGAAGGTAACAGCCCTCCATGCAGTCATGCTGGCCACATGACCTTGGAAGTGTCTGTGGACAATGCTGGTTCTTCAGCCTAGAAATGGAGATGAGCACCACCCCCAGAGTCAGACACAACTAATGTCAGAGGAAACCTTTACCTTTACCTACCTTGCCAAAACTAGAGTGCGCATTAGGTTTGCACAATACGGTAATATTTAGGACTGAGCCAAAGCCAAAGGCAAAGTTGCTTCAGGAGCTGCACCTGGAGCCCCTCTTTGAGGAACATCATCTCTAATTTAATTGCTATGTGATCCTGGGATGTGTAGTTTGGTGAGGCATCAGCATTGTTGTGCAGGAAGCCACAAAACCTTATAAAACCACAGTCCTCATGATTCTATAACATTGAAACAAGGCAATTAAAGTGGATGTTCTAACACTTTTGTTTTTAAAGAAGGAATTCTAAGCAGGCAGAAACTGTAATGGTCAATGGGTTGCTCTGAGTTTTCCGGGCTGTCCGGCCATGTTCCAGAAGCATTCTCTCCTGACGTTTCGCCCACATCTATGGCATCCGGACAATTCCGTTCGGGCATCCGGACAATGTGGCTGGTCCAGCGGAGTTGATGGCAGAGGACCATTACTTCAATGCTTGTTGTCTTTGCTTCTTCCAGCACGCTGACGTTTCTCCGCCTGTCTTCCCAAGAGATTTGCAGGATTTTCCGGAGGCAGCGCTGATGGAATCATTCCAGGAGTTGCATGTGACGTCTGTAGACAGTCCACGTTTCACAGGCATATAGCAAGGTTGGGAGGGGAATAGCTTTATCAACAAGCACCTTGATATCCCTACGGATGTCCCGGTCCTCAAACACTCTCTGCTTCATTCGGAAAAATGCTGCGCTCGCAGAGCTCAGGCGGTGTTGTATTTCGGTGTCGATGTTGACTTTGGTGGAGAGGTGGCTGCCAAGGGAGCGGAAATGGTCCACATTTTCTAAGGTTACACCATTAAGCTGTATCACTGGTATTGGGGAGGGATTGGCTGGTGTCTGCTGGAACAGCACCTTGGTTTTTTCAATGTTCAATGACAGGCTGAGCTTCTCATATGCTTCTGCAAAGGTGTTTAGAGTGGCTTGTAGGTCTTCTTCTGAATGCGCACAGACAATGTTGTCATCAGTATACTGGAGTTCTATAATAGATCTGAATATGAAGCATAAGTCTCAAGGGTAAGAACCTCAGAATTGGTGCTGAGAGGTAACTTAATCAGGGGCTTTTAGAGCCAAGTCTCTTTCTCATGTCCATCTGATAGAAAGTCTGATGGTGGAATGAAAGAGGGAAGCACTCCCCTCCTCCAGGAAGAGGTGGAGCCAAACAATTGAGCTGAAAAAGCAATTCAACTGGTGCAAACAACACTGATTGACAGTTATAAATAACCAATCAATCCAGCTATACATAAGCAAGGTAAAAAGGCAGGATTAAGCATGATACAACCGTTTAAATCTTGCAATTAACAGTTCTACACATAGGTGGCGCCGTCACAAAGGAGAGAATGCTTCTACAACATGGCCAGCCAGTCCAGAAAACTCACAGCGGCCCAGTGATTTTGGCCATGAAAGCCTTCGACAACATATTGTATTGCTCAAATTACAAAAGAGTGCTTAAGTGGCTGAGGGGGGAAAAGAAAAGGGCCTGAGGCTGTCAGGAATTGTGGGAGTTGAAGTCCAAAACACCTGGAGGGAGGGAAGGCCCAAGTTTGCCCAGGCCGATTACATATATACTAAGAAGGCTGCACCGTTGATTCCATAAGCCAAGCAGCACCATGTCAACAAGAAGTATATCCTGGCAAAACCAGGATATACTTTTTTTTTAAATGTAATTTTGATGATGTTGTTTGTTGTTTATGTTTTGGTTTCATTTTGCTGTAATATGTTGTCCGGGCTTGGCCCCATGTAAGCCACTCCGATCCTGCAAGGAAGACTGCAGCAATACATGGAGCGAGAGTTGCCAGATGTTCAAGCTGGGTTTAGAAAAGGCAGAGGAATGAGAGACCAGATTGCCAATATCCGGATGCTGGAGAATGGAGAAAGGCAGGGAGTTTCAGAAAAACATCTATTTTCTGCTTCATTGACTATTCTAAAGCCTTTGACTGTGTGGATCATAATAAATTGTGACAAGTTCTTGGTGGGATGGGCATACCAAGCCACCTTGTCTCTCTCCTGAGGAATCTGTACAAGGACCAAGTAGCAACAGTAAGAACTGACCACGGAACATCAGACTGGTTCAAGATTGGGAAAGGCGTACGGCAAGGCTGCATCCTCTCACCCAACCTTTTTAACTTGTATGCAGAACACATCATGCGATGTGCGGGGCTTGAGGAATGCAAAGCTGGGGTGAAAATTGCTGGAAGAAACATTAACAACCTCAGATATGCAGATGACACCACTCTGATGGCCGAAAGCGAGGAGGAGCTGAGGAGCCTTCTAATCAAGGTGAAAGAAAAAGGCGCAAAAGCCGGGTTGCAGCTAAATCAAAAAAACCAAGATTATGGCAACAAGAATGATTGACAACTGGAAAATAGAGGGAGAAATCGTGGAGGCCGTGACAGACTTTGTATTTTTAGGTGCAAAGATGACTGCAGATGCAGACTGTGGCCAGGAAATCAGAAGACGCTTACTTCTTGGGAGGAGAGCAATGTCCAGTCTCGATAAAATAGTAAAGAGTAGAGACATCAGACTGGCAACCAAGATCCATTGCCTAGTCAAAGCCATGGTCTTCCCTGTAGTCACCTACGGATGTGAGAGCTGGACCTTAGGGAAGGCTGAGCGAACTGTGGTGTTGGAGGAAAGTTCTGAGAGTGCCTTGGGCTGCGAGAAGATCCAACCAGTCCATCCTCCAGGAAATAAAGCCCGACTGCTCATTGGAGGGAAGGATACTAGAGACAAAGTTGAAGTACTTTGGCCACATCATGAGGAGACAGGAAAGCTTAGAGAAGACAATGATGCTGGGGAAAATGAAGGAAAAAGGAAGAGGGCCGACAGAGGGCAAGATGGATGGATGGCATCCTTGAAGTGACTGGATGACCTTGAAGGAGCTGGGGGTGGTGACGGCGACAGGGAGCTCTGGCGTGGGCTGGTCCATGAGGTCACGAAGAGTCGGAGACGACTGAATGAATGAACCACAACAAGCCGCTCCAAGTCCCCGTTGGGGAGATGGTGGTGGGGTATAAATAAAGTTTATTATTAAGTTTATTATTATAATGCATTAAAAAACTGGACAAACAATAAGGAAGGAATCGGTCCTGTGTCTTTATAAATGGCCGCTGTGATTCTTTGTGTTTATTGAAAACATATCTCCCCTCCATTAGCAACACCGATCCGGCGAGGCGGAAATTAAGCATTTGCAAGCACATTAAGGAAAATGAATAGCAAAGACTTTTCCCAACATACTGAGCATTACAATTGAAGCAGAGCCACCTAGTCTAGGGATCCTCAACCCCTCAATACAGTTCCTCATGTTGTGGTGACCCCCCAACCATCACATTATTCTCATTGCTGGACCAAATTTAGATTCCTAGAATCCTAGAGTTGGAAGAGACCTCCTGGGCCATCATCCAGTCCAACCCCATTCTGCCAAGAAGCAGGAATATTGCATTCAAAGCACCCCTGACAGATGGCCATCCAGCCTCTGTTTCAAAGCTCCAAAGAAGGAGCCTCCACCACACTCCGGGGCAGAGAGTTCCACTGCTGAACAGCTCTCACAGTCAGGAAGTTCTTCAATCTGGCACAAATACCTGGTATGCCCAAATTTGAATACTGGTGGGTTTGGGAGGACGGGGACGGATTTTGTCATTTGGGAGTTGTAGTTGCTGGGATTTATAGTTCACCTACAATCAAAGAGCATTCTGAACTCCACTAGTGATGGAATTGAACCAAACTTGGCACACAGAACTCCCATGACCAACAGAAAATACTGGAAGGGTTTGGTGACCTTGAGTTTGGGAGTTGTAGTTTGCCTACATCCAGAGTGCACTGTGGACTCAAACAATGATGGATCTGGACCAAAGTTGGGATGGATACTCAATATGCCCAAATGTGAACATTGGTAGAGTTTGGGGAAATAGACCTTGGCATTTGGGAGTTGTAGTTGCTGGGATTTACAGTTCACCTACAATCGAAGAGCATTCCGAACTTCATCAATGATGGAACTGGACCAAACTTAGCTCACTGAACTCCCATGACCAACAGAATATACTGGAAGGGTTTGGTGGGCACTGGCCTTGAGTTTTGGAGTTGTAGTTCACCTACATCCAAAGAACACTGTGGACGCAAACAATGATGGATCTGGACCAAACTTGGCACAAATACTCAATATGCCCAGATGTGAACATTGGTGGAGTTTGAAGAAAATAGACCTTGACATTTGGAAGTTGTAGCTGCTGGGATTTATAGTTCACCTACAATCAAAGAGCATTCTGAACACCACCAATGATGGAATTGAACCAAACTTGGCACACAGTTCTCCCATGACCAACAGAGAATACTGGAAGGGTTTGGTAGGCATTGACTTTGAGTTTTGGAGTTGTAGTTCACCTACATCCAGAGAGCACTGTGGACTCAATGATGGATCTGGACCAAACTTGGCATGAATACTCAATTTACGCAAAGGTAAACACTGGTGGAGTTTGAGGAAAATAGACCTTTATATTTGGGAGTTGTAGTTGCTGGGATTTATAGTTCACCAACAATCAAAGAGCATTCTGAACCCTACCAACCATGGAACTGGGCCAAACTTCCCACACAGAGACCCCCATGACCAACAGAAAATACTGTGTTTTCTGATGGTTTTTGTTGACCCCTCTGACACAAACCTTATGACCCCCATGTTGAGAAACAGTGGTCTAGTCCAACCCCTTCTGCTCTGCAGCAAAAAGCACAATAATAGCACCTTGACAGATGGCCATCCAGCCTCAGCTTAAAAGCCTCCAAAGAAGAAGACTCCCACAGACTCCTATTGAACAGCTCTTCTTAAAATCAGGAACATAATTGGGTTGTTGTAGGTTTTTGGGGCTATATGGCCATGTTCTAGAAGCATTCTCTCCTGGCGTTTCGCCTGCACCTATGGCAAGCATCCGGAGGTGAAACGTCAGGAGAGAATGCCTCTAGAATATGGCCATATAGCCTGGAAAACCTACAACAACTCAGTGATTCCAGCCATGAAAGCCTTCGACAATACAGAAAATTTATTATTTATTATTTATTGATTTACTGCATTTATATACTGCCCTTCTCAGCCCGTGGGTGACTCAGGGAGGTTTACATTTGGCACAATTCGATGCCCCCCAGCAACATAAAAACACTTAAAACATTAGCATACAAAATATAAATTCATAAAAAGTCAATAAAAACATATATCCTTCCTAATGTTCAGGTGGAATCTCATGGAGTCCTAGTCTCCAGAGCATCAGAAAAGAAGCCTGGTCAGCCTTCATTTGGGTGAGGGTCGGTGCTTGCCTGTCTTTCTCCTACACTTCAGCATCTCTGGCTGGATTGAGATGCCCATGTCCCCCTTTCAGGGGGTCCTGAGACGCAGGCCTACTCACCAATCCCTGAAGTTCAATCCGGAGGAGGCTATCAATCCAGTGTGATCCCAGCTCGGTCAGCTGTCTTTCTGAGGCTGGGTGTGTTAGTGAAGCATCCTCCTCCTCCTCCTCCTCCCTTGCTTCAGCTGAGCAGCCTCAGAGAGCTTCCTCCCTTCCTTCCTTCCTTCCTTCCTCTCCCTCTGGTCACTTCTGACCTGCCTCTCGCTTGATGCTCCACCTCCCACCGAGTTGCTTTAGTTCCAGCTATGCTCAAATCAAAAGGAACATTTCCTGCGCATGGAGGAGGCCACATTAGGTTTCAAGACCTTTCCAGAAAACCACCACGAACCCAGCTCCTGAGACTCGCCTTCGTCATGCTCTCAAAAGCACGTCCGATGGAAATACCAGCGAGGATTACTTGTAAGACTGGCCCGATTGTTTGCCATAGTGAAAGAACAACCTCAGTGAGGAGATTTAGGAGGTTGCACCGGGACAACAACATCTATTTAATACTATTTATTTTTCTCCACTTTGGCAGAAAAAATGAAATGCAAAGATACAGAATGGGGGACAATGCCTGGCTCGAGAGCAGACATGTGAAAAAGATCTTGGAGTCCTCGTGGACAACAAGTTAAACATGAGCCAACAATGTGATGTGGCGGCAAAAAAAGCCAATGGGATTTTGGCCTGCATCAAGAGGAGCAGAGTGTCTAGATCTAGGGAAGTAATGCTACCCCTCTATTCTGCTTTGGTTAGACCACATCTGGAATATTGTGTCCAGTTCTGGGCACCACAATTCAAGAGAGATATTGACAAGCTGGATTGTGTCCAGAGGAGGGCGACTAAAATGATCAAGGGTCTGGAGAACAAGCCCTATGAGGAGCGGCTTAAGGAGCTGGGCATGTTTAGCCTGAAGAAGAGAAGGCTGAGAGGAGATATGATAGCCATGTATAAATATGTGAGAGGAAGCCACAGGGAGGAGGGAGCAAGCTTGTTTTCTGCTTCCTTGGAGACTAGGACAGGAACAATGGCTTCAAACTACAAGAGAGGAGATTCCATCTGAACATTAGGAAGACCTTCCTGACTGTGAGAGCTGTTCAGCAGTGGAACTCTCTGCCCCGGAGTGTGGTGGAGGCTCCTTCTTTGGAAGCTTTTAAGCAGAGGCTGGATGGCCATCTGTCAGGGGTGATTTGAATGCAATATTCCTGCTTCTTGGCAGAATGGAGTTGGACCGGATGGCCCAGGAGATCTCTTCCAACTCTTTGATTCTATGATTCTATGATTCTATGAATGTATATTCCACTCTTCTCACCCCGAAGGGGACTCAGGGTGGAGCACAACATATCAACAGCAAACATTCAATGCCTATTACAGGGAAAACCAGCCGATCCCCAACCCATCTAAAACACAGACAAGTGCCTTTCACCTTAAGAACAGACAAGCGTCCCAAGCTCTGAGGATTATGACCTGGGAAGGAATCCCACTGGAGCATTGCAGCGCACCCAAATACCTGGGAGTCACTCTGGACCGTGCTCTGACCTACAAGAAGCACTGCCTGAATATCAAGCAAAAAGTGGGTGCTAGAAACAATATCATACGAAAGCTGACTGGCACAACCTGGGGATCACAACCAGACACAGTTACGGCATCTGCCCTTGCGCTATGCTACTCTGCTGCTGAGTACGCATGCCCAGTGTGGAACACATCTCACCACGCTAAACAGTGGATGTGGCTCTTAATGAGACATGCCGCATTATCACGGGGTGTCTGTGCCCTACACCACTGGAGAAATTACACTGTTTAGCCAGTATTGCACCACCTGACATCCGCCGGGAAGTAGCAGCCAATAGTGAAAGGACCAAGGCAGAGACATCTCCAGCTCATCCCTTGTTTGGGTATAAGCCAGCACGTCAACGACTTAAATCAAGAAATAGTTTTCTAAGATCTAAGAAATAGTTTTGGAACAACCCAGCAAGCCAGAGTCCAAAAGTGGCAGGCTCAAACCCAGAACCTCAACCAATGGCTGATACCAAATGAGAGACTCCCCCTGGGCACACAGAAGACTGGGCGACTTGGAAGGCGCTGAACAGACTGCGCTCTGGCACCACGAGATGCAGAGCCTCAAGAAATGGGGCCACAAAGTGGAATCCACAACATGCGAGTGTGGAGAAGAGCAAACCACTGACCACCTGCTGCAATGCCCTGAGCCCTGCCACATGCACAATGGAGGACCTTCTTGCGGCAACACCAGAGGCACTCCAAGTGGCCAGATACTGGTCAAAGGATATTTAATCAACTACCAAACTTGCAAATTTTGTGTTTTGTCTGTTTGTTTTGTTCTGTTAGAAATGAAACCTGTATTCAAAAGCACATCAGAATCATAGAATCATAGAATCAAAGAGTTGGAAGAGACCTCCTGGGCCATCCAGTCCAACCCCATTCTGCCAAGAAGCAGGAATATTGCATTCCAATCACCCCTGACAGATGGCCATCCAGCCTCTGCTTAAAAGCTTCCAAAGAAGGAGCCTCCACTACACTATTATTATTATTATTATAATTATTATTATTATTATTTCTTTGACCTCTGTGCATGCTCAGGAACAGTAGCCTAGCTTTGCAGTGCTGGATTTCTAATTATTATTATTATTATTATTATTATTATTATTATATTAATATCATTATTAATAATTTTAACTTTTTTGGCTTTTTATGTCCCTTCTGCTGTGTTTCCCAGTGTTTTGATGAGTGATGGTCACTCGTTGGCCTGAGAGGTGCCTTGTGTCCAAATTTGGTGTCAATTCATTCAGTGGTTTTTGAGTTCTGTTCATCCCACAAACGAACATTACATTTTTATTTTTATAGATTGTTGTGATATTTTTTCCAGCAAGGAATGGGAAGGGCGCTTGTTGGATTTTCTACCTTGGGTTCCAAAATAACTTGCCTCTAGAACACGGCCATATAGGCCGGAAAACCTACAACAACCCAGTGATTCCGGCCATGAAAGCCTTCGACAATACATTTAACTTGCCTGTCTTTGGTTGCTCTACGTCTTGCCTTCCGACTTGGAGGAGAGAGTGTTACTCACCTTGCCTCTGGCTCAAAATAACACCTGGTATATATTCTGCCCAGTCTCCCCAAGGGGACTCAGGGCAGATCACAACACACACACACACACGGCAAACATTCAATGCCGCTTTTTGATAGACAGGACAGAGTAGTTTGAATTATTATTATTATATTATTATTATTATTATTATTATTATTATTATTATTATTATTATTTCACAGTTTTGTATACCGAGCTTCTCAACCTCGTTGAGGGACTCAGCCCGGTTTACAGCCATAAAAACATATACATTCATTAAAATATCATATATCACAAATTACAAAACAACTTTAAAAACACTAAATATAAAACTACAGTGGTCAGTCGTCCAACCCCATTCTGCCAAGAAGCAGGAATATTGCATTCAAATCACCCCTGACAGATGGCCATCCAGCCTCTGTTTAAAAGCTTCCAAAGAAGGAGCCTCCACCACACTCCCTCCGGGGCAGAGAGTTCCACTGCTGAACGGCTCTCACAGTCAGGAAGTTCTTCCTCATGTTCAGATGGAATCTCCTCTCTTGTAGTTTGAAGCCATTGTTCCATTGCGTCCTAGTCTCCAGGGAAGCAGAAAACAAGCTTGCTCCCTCCTCCTCCCTGTGGCTTCCTCTCACATATTGATACATGGCTATCATATCTCCTCTCAGCCTTCTCTTCTTCAGGCTAAACATGCCCAGTTCCCTAAGCCGCTCCTCATAGGGCTTGTTCTCCTTGATCATTTTAGTCGCCCTCCTCTGGACACATTCCAGCTTGTCAATATCTCTCTTGAATTGTGGTGCCCAGAATTGGACACAATATTCCAGGTGTGGTCTAACCAAAGCAGAATAGAGCATGGGGAGCATTACTTCCCTAGATCTAGACACTAGGCTCCTATTGATGCAGGCCAAAATCCCATTGGCTTTTTTTGCCGCCACATCACATTGGCTCATGTTTAACTTGTTGTCCACGAGGACTCCAAGATCTTTTTCACACGTACTGCTCTCGACCCAGCATTGTCCCCCATTCTGTATCTTTGCATTTCGTTTTTCCTGCCAAAGTGGAGTATCTTGCATTTAACACTAAATATAAAACTACAGTGGTCAGTCGTCCTAATAAGATGGATCTATATCCACTTCCATCCAGAGTCCTATGGTGTTGTCTCATTCCTCAAAGGCCTGACTCCACAGCCACGTCTTCACCCGTTTCCTAAATGTTAGGATGGATGGGGCGGTTCTGGCCTCCAGAGGGAGAGAGTTCCAGAGTCGTGGGGCCACCACCGAGAAGACCCTGTCCCTCGTCCCCACCAGCCGCGCTTGCGAGGCTGGTGGGACCGAGAGCAGGGCCTCTCCAGATGATCTTAGTAATCTTGATGGTTCGTAGGGGAGAATACGTTCAGAACAGAAAGGAGGTATGTTGTGTCGACGTCCAGCTTTTTGGTGCCTTGGAGGTTGTGCTCGAATCCAGCCACAGAGGGGTGCTATTGCTCCATCCTCTATGATGTAGACCACGGTATTCTTCTGGGGTGCCTTGCGGGGATGGGTCTTGGAGGTCGTGTTTTGCAGTGGCTCCAGTTCTTCCTGGATGGTCGTACCCAAAAGGTGTTGCTGGGGGATCCCACTCGGTCCCACAGCCATTGTCCAGTGGGGTCCCACAGGGCTCAGTATTGTCCCCCATGTTGTTTAACATCTACATGAAGCCACTGGGTGAGATCATCTGGAGTTTTGGAGTTTGATGCCACCTGTATGCAAGGAGGTTGTCCAAGTCCTGAACCGGTGCCTGGCTGCTGTGACAGTTTGGATGAGGGCAAGCAAATTGAAGTTGAATCCAGACAAGACAATGGTCCTCCTGGTCACTTGCAAGGCCGAACAGGGTATAGGGTTACAGCCTCTGCTGGACGGGGTCAAACTCCCTTTGAAGGCCCAGGTTCGTAGCTTGGGAGTTCTCCTGGATTCATCACTGAGCCTGGAATCCCAGGTTGCAGCGGTGGCCAGGGGAGCATTCTCACAATTAAAACTTGTGTGCCAGCTGCGCCTGTACCTTGGGAAGTCAGACTTGGCCACAGTGGTCCACGCTCTCGTTACATCCAGGATAGACTACTGCAATGCACTCTACATGGGGCTGCCTTTGAAGATTGCTCAGAAGCTTCAAATAGTGCACCGAGATTGTGGCGCAGCTGGCTGAGTGTCAGCTGCATTAAGATCACTCTGACCAAAAGGTCATGAGTTCGAAGCCTGCCCGGGTTGGAGTGGGTTTCCAACCAATTGTGTGTAGCCTGTTGTCGACCTTTGCAACCCGAAAGACAGTTGCATCTGTCAAGTAGGAAAATTAGGTACCACCTTAAAGTGTGGGGAGGCTAAATTAACTGATTTATGAGGCCATAAAGAAGACTCCAGCAAAGCATTCCAGCGAGGAAGCATGCGGGGAATGCGGAAGTGCTTCATCAGCGTCGCAGATGGACGATGAAAGCGACAGCTCCCCTGGCGGCCAGAAAAAGTTAAATAGCCTCTGTGTATGTCTGTATATGTTGTATGTCAAAATTGGCATTGAATGTTTGCCATATATGTGTACACTGTAATCGCCCTGAGTCCCCTGCGGGGTGAGAAGGGCTGAAGACTGCTTGGAAGCTTCAAATAGTGCAACGAGAGGCAGCCAGGTTAATAACTGGGGCGGCATACAGGGAGCATACAACTCCCATGTTACACCAGCTCCACTGGCTGCCAGTTTGCTACTGGACACAATTCAAAGTGCTGGCTTTGGCCTATCAAGCCCTAAATGGCCCTGTCCGAAGGCATCTCCCCCTATGAACCATCGCATATACACACACATACACACATACAGATATGTCCCTGAGTTAAGAAAATCTTCTGAACTTTCTGTAGAGAGAAAAACGAAGCCGCGCAGGAAGTGGCTTTCTTTCCCAGTTCGACACACAATAGAACCATTTCCGCCCCAGCCTTTCAGATGGCAACAACAATTGACAGCTGGCTATGAGCAACAACCTGCCCTGCGAGAGGAAAGTCCCCACTGCAAACGGGATGTTTTGCAAGAGAAAGAGGCCGGACTCCAGTGAGAACGGGACATGTGCAAGCATTTATTCTTGACATACAGGTCGGATGGAAAAACAGCCTGGAAGGAAGCTCTTGGGAAGTTGGGTTGTTGTAGGTTTTTTCGGGCTATATGGCCATGGTCTAGAGGCATTCTCTCCTGATGTTTCGCCTGCATCTATGGCAAGCATCCTCAGAGGTAGTGAGGTCTGTTGGAACTAGGAAAAGGTTTATATATCTGTGGAATGACCAGGGTGGGACAAAGGACTCTTGTCTGCTGGAGCTAGGTGTGAATGTTTCAACTGACCATCTTGATTAGCATATAATGGTCTGACAGTGCCTGGAGCAAACTTTTGTTGAGAGGTGATTAGATGTCTTTCTTTGTTTCCTCTCTGTTGTTGTGCTGTTATAATTTTAGTGTTTTTTAATACTGGTAGCCAGATTTTGTTCATTTTCATGGTCACTACCTTTGAGGATGCTTGCCATAGATGCAGGTGAAACGTCAGGAGAGAATGCCTCTAGAACATGGCCATATAGCCAAAAAAACCTACAACAACCCAGTGATTCCGGCCATGAAAGCCTTCGGCAATACATCTTGGGAAGTTCATCACTCAAATATACTGCAGGCGACTCGGGGCGGTTTACAGTTGGTGCCAAGACCATAAAATACAATTTCAATACAATAAAAACAATTGGATAATAAAACCATAACAAAATCAATAAAAACATGAACATTAGGGTCTCCAATTAAAAACATTGACCAATCACATCGTCCAACCATTTTCCTGTGTCTTTTACACTGTATTTGGAAATGCCTGCTCAAAATAATAATAATAATAATAATAATAATAATAATAATAATTTATTTATTTATATTCCGCCCTTCTCACCCCGAACGGGACTCAGGGCGGATCACAGTACACATACACGGCAAACATTCAATGCTGCTTTAAATAGACAATACACAGAGAGAACAGAAGGAGGTGGTTTTGTTTCGACTCAGTGTCCAGCTCTTTTTGGTGCCATGGAAGGTTGGGCTCGAGTCCAGGGGTTGCTGTTGCTCTATCCTCTATGACAAAGAGCCGTCAGGACTTCCTCCTTCCTTTTAGTCGCCCCACATTTTCTGATCTTTTTTCTTTGTGGCATCATAAAACACCTCCCCAGCTTTTCCTAATCACAGCTAAAGCTGTTTTCGAATTGCTTAGGTAAACAATGAGCTAGGCTGACAGTTGGCAGCTCACACCAACCCGGGGCTTCGAACTTACAACCTTTTGGTTGATAGATCTTATAATTGCTGGTGATTTACCAGCTGTGCTAAACCTCTGCCTCAAATGTTCTAAATTCTGCCTACTCCCTAATATGACCACCTCTGAGACAGTTCAGTGAGGAAAGGGGACCTTGACAGTAGGCATACCCTTCAGAGGCAGAGCCCCAATGCCACATCACCTTTCATCAGGGCCAAGTCTTAACTCTGTTTCGAAATGATAAAAGGGAGGGGGCCGATCTGATATCCTTAGGGATCGCTTTCCATTGCCAAGGGGCCACCACTGAGAAGGCCCTGTCTCTCATCCCCGCCAGCCGTACTTGTGACGAAGGTGGGACCGAGAGCAGGGCTAGAAACCACAAATCCCTCTGAGCAGGGCCCTCAAAAGCTGTGTCTGTTTAGCCTGCAGAAGAGAGAAGGTTGAGAGGAGACGTGATCACTATGTTTAAACATTTGAAAGGATATCACAAGGAAGAAGGAGAAGCCTGTTTTCTGCCGCCCTGGAAACCAGGACTCAATAGAACCACGAGTTAAAATGTCAGGAAAGGCGATTCCACCTGAACGTTTGGAAGAACTTTTGACCACAAGAAGAGCTGCTCAACATTGGAACTCACTGCCTCGGAGTGTGATGGAGTCTCCTTCTTGGAGGCTTTGAAGCAGAGGCTGGATGGACATCTACTGGGGGTGCTCTGATTGTGCTTTTAATACAGTTCCTCATGTTGTGGTGACCCCAACCATAACATTATTTTTGTTGCTGCTTCATAACTGTAATTTTTTGTTATGAATCGTAATGTAAATATCTGATATGCAGGATGTATTTTCATTCACTGGACCAAATTTGGCACAAATACCCAATACACCCAAATTTGAATACTGGTAGGGTTGGGGGGCATTGATTTTGTCATTTGGGAGTTGTAGTTGTTGGGATTTATAGTTCACCTACAATTAAAGAGCATTCTGAACTCCACCAACACTGGAATTGACCCAAACTTGGCACACAGAACTCCCATCACCAACAGAACATACTGGAAGGGTTTGGTGGGCCTTGATCTTGAGTTTTAGAGTTGTAGTTCACCTACATCCAGAGAGCACTGTGGACTCAAACAATGATGGATCTGGACCAAACCCTACACGAATACTCAATATGCTCTAATGTGAACACTGGTGGAGTTTGGGGGAAAATAGAATCTTGACATTTGGGAGTTGTAGTTGCTGGGATTTATAGTTCACCTACAATCAAAGAGCTTTCTGAACTCCAGCAATGATGGAATTGAACCAAACTTGGCACACAGAACTCCCATGACCAACAGAATATACTGGAAGGGTTTGGTGGTCATTGGCCTTGAGTTTGGGAGTTGTAGTTCACCTCCACCCAGAGAGCACTGTGGACTCCAAACAATGATGGATCTGGATCAAACTTGGCACCGATACTCAATATGCCCAAATGTGAACACTGGTGGAGTTTGGAGGAAATAGATCTTGACATTTGGAAGTTGTAGCTGCTGGGATTTATAGTTCACCTACAAACAAAGAGCGTTCTGAACTCCACCAGTGATGGAATTGGCCCAAACTTCCCACACAGAACCCCCATGACCAATAGAAAATACTGTGTTTTCTGGTGGTTTTCGGTGACCCCTCTGACACCCCCTTGCAACCCCACCCCCCAGGGGTCCCGACTCCCAGGTTGGGAATTGTTGCTTTAGTAGGAAACCAGAGAAGGAACCCTCTCTGGGAAAATTTTATCATAATTTCCAGTTAACTGCTCAAGTTGGAATGAATATTCTTTGGGGGAATTTTTGAACATGGTATTTTTATGCCACCATGTGGCAAATGTATGTTCTGCATCTTAGATTTGCTTCCAGTATTCAGATGCACTTTGAGGTTTATTTGAGAAACCAGTTGTACTTTCAGGCTATGTTTTCCAGAACTGCCAAAAGTTAACCATGTGGATGACAGCCAAGTTGAGAAGTGCCTTACTTACTTTACTTAGGAGATCCCTTGTTGTCCGAATAGGATAGTCTTCTAGGGTCAGTATCCTGGCGGTGGGTCCGTAGGTGGCTGTGGAGCCCTATCTTGAGTTTATTGTTGTATTGTTGTCGTTGTTGTTTTGTTGATGTATTTGGGCTCGGCCTCTTGTAAGCCACCGAGTCCTGCGAGAGATGGTAGCGGGGGTTGGTAGCGGGGTATAAATAAAGGTTTATTATTATTATTATTATTATTATTATTATTATTATTATTATTATTATTATTATCATTGGCCTGCATCTTCTCCCGCAGTGAGGGCATCCATTTCCAGACAGAAGGTGGTCTCGGTTGGGGTTGGCTTGACACGTCTTCCTCTTGGCACGTTTCTCTCTTTCGCCCTCCATTTGTGCCTCTTCAAATCCTACAGCACTGATGGTCACAGCTGACCTCCAGCTGGAGCGCTCAAGGGCCAGGGCTTCCCAGTTCTCAGTGTCTATGCCACAGTTTTTAAGGTTGGTTTTGAGCCCATCTTTCAATCTGTTTTCCTGCCCACCAACATTCCATTTTCCATTCTTGAGTTCGGAGTAGAGTAACTGCTTTGGGAGATGGTGGTCGGGCATCCGGACAACGTGGCCTTCAGTCCAGCGGAGTTGATGGGTGCTTTGAATGAGATTTACCTGCTTCTTGGCAGAATGGGGTTGGACTGGAGGGCCCATGAGGTCTCTTCCAACTCTTTGATTCTAGGATTCTATGGTGGAGGAACATCGCTTCAATGCTGGTGGTCTTTGCTTCTTCTTCCAGCATGTTGACATCTGTCCGCCTGTCTTCCCAAGAGATTTGCAGGATTTTCCGGAGGCGGCGCTGATGGGATGAGAAGTGCCTTAGGGTGCAGGGCTGAGTCCTTGGCATGCTTCTGATTCAACTGAAACCGCTGAGAACAACCGTTGCACTTGGCCAGGGCTGCTTCTCTCATAAGTCTGAATTGTGCTGCTACCTTGGAATTGGCTGCAAAAGGCAGAAAACTTTTAGCCACTTAATTTATTATTGCATTTTTACTGACACGGAAGGGGAAAAACCACTCTTATGGGAATTTCTGATTCCTGCCTTTTGGCACGAGGCACCTTGAATTTGGGGAGAGGAGGTTAAAATTACTTCTTTTCTACGAGTGTACAATAAAGAGGAATAAAGCCTTCTCCAAGGTCTTCTCAGGGCCCTTCCACACAATCCCACAATATCTGCTTTGAACTTGGTTATTTATTTATTCATTTATTTATTTACTGTATTTGTATACAGCTATTCTCAGCCAATCGGCGACTCAAGGCGGTTTCCAACAAAACAGTACACATAATGTATTGCTGAAGGCTTTCATGGCCGGAATCACTGGGTTGTTGTAGGTTTTTTCAGGCTACATGGCCATGTTCTAGAGGCATTCTCTCCTGATGTTTCGCCTGCATCTATGGCAAGCATCCTCAGAGGTTGTGAGGATGCTTGCCATAGATGCAGGTGAAACGTCAGGAGAGAATGCCTCTAGAACATGGCCATACAGCTTGAAAAAACCTACAACAACCCAGTACATATAATCTCATAAAACAAGTTAAAACATTAAGACAGTATAAAACAACATCTCCTTATTATCAAGCATCGTCCAGTTCCATCATCAAGTCATTCAATTTCCTATGTCGTGTACTCTGCATTTGTGAACGCTTGCTCAAACAACCATGTTTTAACTTGCCTCCGAAACATTAGTAGGGAGGGAGGCAATCTGATCTCCCTAGGGAGGGTGTTCCATAGCTGA
Organism: Anolis sagrei ordinatus; assembly: GCF_025583915.1. Lineage (NCBI taxonomy): Eukaryota > Metazoa > Chordata > Lepidosauria > Squamata > Anolidae > Anolis > Anolis sagrei. The sequence continues at coordinate 42,110,451 of NW_026847993.1, forward strand.
GGGGCCACCACTGGGAAGGCCCTGTCTCTCGTCCCCGCCAGACGTACTTGTGTTGAAGGTGGGTCCGAGAGCAGAGCCTCTCCAGATGATCTCAGAGTCCACACTGACATATATTCCAGTTCAAAGCAGATAATGTGGGATTTTATTCAGCTGTGTGGAAGGGGCCTTAGTGGCTAACTCACAAAATTGCCTACTCCTGCTACCTTCTCATTTGCAAGGCATTTTCTTATTGTGTCAGAAGCAGCTTGGGAGTATACTGCAAGTCACTTCTGGTGTGAGAGAACTGGCCATCTGCAAGGATGTTGCCCAGGGGATGCCCAGATGTATTACCATCCTGTGCGAGGCTTCTCTCATGTCCCTGCAAGGGAAGCTGGGGCTGACAGACGGGACCTCACCCCGCTCCCTGGATTTGAACTGCCGACCTTCAGGTCAGCAATTTAGCCGGTGGACGGGTTTGTTGATGTGTTTTGAAATGTATAATGTAGATTTCACATTGTGTATGTATGTTTAAAAATGCAATGCTATGTGCCGAGTGTAATTCCTGTGTGGAAAGAGTTAACTGAACCATGAAGGGAATTGGCATTCCTAGAGAGGTCATAAATCTTAGTGCAGAGAGCAGTGGATGCAGTGTAGTGCGTCGTACATCATACGTCGCTCTGGAATGCAGGAGGTGTGGACTACTGCTGATAACAACATGTTCTATGTTCGCAATGTAGCTGCCAGATGGAGAGGAAGCAGTTTTAGGATGTGCTTAGCTACTAATGTAAATAGTTGTACAACAAAGTAGGTGATAGCCTAAAGGAGACTGTGATCGAAGTGTTTCCTTGCCTTGCTGTGCGGTGATGCCACTGACAGGGTTTAACCCATTGTGCCACCACAAGGCATGAAGAGTTGACAAGCCACAAACAGTTCCTGGAAGTAAAAGTTTATTAGTTGTGTGCGAAACACACACAAATAATTGGAGTTACAGTGCTTTTTGGGCCCTGAGCATCACATGGCATCTGCCAAAGAAAGAGACTGATGTCATCGACTGCCACTTTGACTGCGTGGCTTGTGTCGCACCTTCACCAAGGAACATTGTTTCCCTTCCAGTTCACAAGGACGCCGTTGTGCTTGTCACCAAGCTTGGAAAGCACACTGATAATCCCCCGTACGCTCTCGTCTACACTCAAGTCGGCCTGCAAAAGACAAGCAGGACAATAATGAGCCACATGCCTTTGTGGAACAAAACAAAGAGAGCGTGGAGGAACCATGCTCAGATGGTGCATGTGTTTAAAAAAGGAATGCACAAAAGAGGCTACGACGGGAATGAGATAAAATATGGATTACGAGATTGGCTTATGATTCTATGTTGAGACGACGCGGATGATTTAGTTTAATTATATGTTTTGTAAACTGTTTTTATATGTTGTACACCACCGTGAGTCGCCCTAAGGGGCTGAGAACGGCGGTCAACAAATGCAATAAATAAATAAATAAATAAATAAATAAATAAAAGCCTACTTCTGACAATCGTTCTTGTCCTCAGGTCCTGGGGAAATGCAGCCCTAGATATTAAACGTTTGGTACCTCCAGCTATAGGAAGGATAATAATATTGAGGATAGTTTTGATGGTGTGGTGAGTGAATTAGAACCAGACATCCTGAGGAGTGAGGTTGAATGGGCCTTAAGAAGCATTGCTAACAACAAGGCAGCAGGAGACGACGGGATCCCAGCTGAACTGTTTAAAATCTTGAAGATGATGCTGTCAAGGTGATGCATGCCATATGCCAGCAAATATGGAAAACACAAGAATGGCCATCAGACTGGAAAAAATCAACTTCTATCCCCATCCCAAAAAAGGGAAATGCTAAAGAATGCTCAAACTTCCATCCAGTGGTCCTTATTTCTCATCATGCCAGGAAGGGAATGCTCAAGATTCTGCAAGGAAGAAGACTCCAGCAAGACATGGAGCGAGAGTGGCCAGATGGACAAGCTGGGTTCAGAAAAGGCAGAGGAAAGAGAGACCAAATGGCCAATATCCGGATGCTGGAGAATGGAGGAAGGCAGCAAGTTTCAGAAAAACTTGTTTCATTGACTATTCTAAAGCCTTTGACTGTGTGGATCATCACAAACTGTGGCAAGTTCTTGGTGGGATGGGCACACCAAGCCCCCTTCCCTCTCTCCTGAGGAATCTGTACAAGGACCAAGGAGCAACAGTCAGAACTGACCACGGAACAACAGACTGGTTCAAGATTGGGAAAGGCGTACGGCAGGTTTGTATCCTCTCACCCAACCTATTCCACTTGTATGCAGAACACATCATGCGATGTGCGGGGCTTGAGGAATGCAAAGCTGGGGTGAAAATGGCTGGAAGAAACATTAACAACCTTAGATATGCAGATGACACCACTCTGATGGCCGAAAGCGAGGAGGAGCTGAGGAGCCTTCTAATCAAGGTGAAAGAAGAAAGCGCAAAAGCCGGGTTGCAGCTAAACATAAAAAAAACCAAGATGATGGCAACAAGAATGATTGACAACTGGGAAATAGAGGGAGAAAACGTGGAGGCCGTGACAGAGTTTGTATTTCTAGGTGCAAAGATGACTTCAGACACAGACTGCAGCCAGGAAATCAGGAGACACTTACTTCTTGGGAGGAGAGCAATGTCCAATCTTGATAAAATAGTGAAGAGTAGAGACATCACACTGGCAAAGAAGATAGTTAAAGCCATGGTATTCCCTGTAGTCACCTCGGATGTGAGAGCTGGACCTTAGGGAAGGCTGAGCAAAGGAAGATCGATGCTTTTGCGCTGTGGTGTTGGAGGAAAGTTCTGAGAGTGCCTTGGACTGCGAGAAGATCCAACCAGTCTCCTCCAGGAAAGAAAGCCCGACTGCTCATTGGAGGGAAGGAGATGAGAGGCAAAGATGAAGTCCTTTGGCCACATCATGAGACGAAAGGAAAGCTTAGAGAAGACAATGATGCTGGGTGAAAAGGAAGGAAAAAGGAAGAGGGGCCAAACAAGGGCAAGATGGATGGATGGGATCCTTGAAGGGACTGGGTTGACCTTGAAGGAGCTGGGGGTGGTGACGGTTGACAGGGAGCTCTGGCCTGGGCTGGTCCATGAGGTCACCAAGAGTCAGAAACAACTGAATGAATGAACAACGACAAAACCTCCAGTAAGAGAATTGTCTGACAGGAGTGAATATAGAGGGGAGCAGGCGTCAACGTCGCTTCTGTGTCCTGGGACTCAGGAATGTCTATGCTTATCTCATCTATCTTCTAAAATAGGCATGGGCAAACGTTGGCTCTCCAGGCGTTTTGGACTCCAACTCCCACCATTCCTAACAGCCTCAGGACCCTTCCTTTCCCCCCTCATCTCCTTAAGAACGCTTTGCAAATGGTGGTGACTCACCTCTTGGGTTCCCATGTCTGTCTTCACCCAGCCAGGATGGACCGCGGTGCACAAAACCCCGTCTCCTGCATAGCTCAGAGAGAGGCACTTTGTCAGCATGTTTAGAGCGGCCTGCAAGAAAGAGGAAAGGAGAACATACCAACTTCAGCCTTATAGAATCACAGAGTTGGAAGAGACCACTCAGGCCACCCAGTCCAGCCCCCTACTATGCAGGAACACCCAACCAGAGCACTCCAGACAGATGGCCACCCAGCCTCTGCTTAAAAACCTCTGGAGGTGGAGACTCCGCCATACTCCAAGGTAGCACAGTCCATTGTCAGATATCTCTTATCATCAAGAGGTTCTAGATAATCTTTAGGTTGATTCTCTTTTCCCGAAGCTTGAATGCACAACTCCATATTTATTTATTGACTAGCGGTCCCCTGCCATGCATTGCTGTGGCCCAGTCTGTGTTTTGTGTGTGTGTATATGTGTGTATATATTTTTGTATATGTGTATATATATTGTGCATGTGTTGTGATGTATTTTTTATTTTTTGGCTTTTTATGTCTCTTCCGCTGTGTTTTCCATCCCCTGCCATGTGTCGCTGTGGCCCGGTCTGTGTATATGTGTTTTGTGTGTGTATATTATAATGTAATTCAATAGAATACTACTACTAATAATAATATATTATAATTATATATTTATATTACTCTTGACTCCCCTTCGGGGTGAGAAGGGCGGCGCATAAGTGTACATAAATAAATAAATGTGCGTGTTTGCATATATATGTTTGTGTGTGTGTGTGCGCGTTGTTTTGCACGTGAGTTGTAGTGTACTTTTATTTTTTGGCTTTTTAAGTCTCTTCCGCTGTATTTTTCAGTGTTTTTCTCATTGGCCTGAGAGGTGTCTTGTGTCCAAATTTGGTGTCAATTCATCCAGTGGTTTTTCTGTTATGCTAATCCCACAAACGAACATTACATTTTTATTTATATAAATTCAAAGCATTTATCTTCCACCCTTCTCACTCCGAAAAGGATTCAGGGCGGAGCACAACATAAATACGGCAAATATTCAATGCCGGAATGAAAACAAACTATAAAGATACACAAACGTTAAAATCAGTTGTTTCACTTTAAAATCAAATTCTTAAAAACCAGTCGTACCAGAGTATCACCTTATGGCACCGTCTCAAAGGTTTGGTCCTACAGCCAAGTTTTTACCATCTTTCAGAAGGACAGGAGGGAGGGGGCTGATCTAATCTCCCCAGGAAGGGAGTTCCATGGCTGAGGGGCTATCACCGAGAAGGCCCTGTCTCTCGTCCCCACCAATCGTGGTGGTGGCGGGACCAAGAGAAGGACCTCCCCGGAGGATCTTAGTTGCTGTGGTGGTTCATAGGGGGAGATGCATTCAGACAGCTAAACTGGGCCAGGGCCGTTTAGGGCTTGATAGGCCAAAGCCAGCACTTTGAATTGTGCCCAGCAACAAACAGGCACCCAGTGGAGCTGGCACAACATGGGAGTTGTGTGCTTCCTGTATGCTGCCCCAGTTGTCCACCTGGCTCCCTCTCGTTGGACTATTTGAAGCTTCCGAACAGTCTTCAAAGGCAACCCCACGTAGAGCGCATTGCAGTAGTCTATCCAGGGTCTAACGAGAGTGAACAGACTGACCTTGGCAAAATGGGAACCTTAGATCATGCTGACTGTTTGGAATTTAGAGTTCGAAGGAGTGTGAGAATAGCTAACAAGAAGGAGGTCAGAGGCCAAAGAAACGCCTTCATATTTTGCAAAGGGTATTAAGCAGGGTGTTTGAGACCAGACCTTTGTCAGAGCAACTTTACGTTAACCAAGAAGCTTGCATTTTGCTTGTCTGGATTGTCTTGCAGTTCCAGGATGGACTACTGCAACACACTCTACATGGGGCTGCCTTTGAAGACTGCTCAGAAGCTTCAGGTCTCAGGACTCAGTCATGTTCTCATGGGATTTTACTTTGCTGGTGCCTTTTTGGATCATGCTTCAAAGTGTTGTTTTGTATTGATCTTTTAGAACATTACTTTTGCTTTTAAGAACTTTTTATCTTTTACTTTTTAAGAAACTATAAAGACCATCAGAAAACACAGTATTTCTGTTGGTCATGAGGTTCTGTGTGGGAAGTTTGGCCAATTCTATCGTTGGGGTTCAGAGTGCTCTTTGAGTGTAGGTTAACTATAAATCCCAGCAACTACAACTCCCAAATGTCAAGGTCGATTTTCCCCAAACTCCACCAGTGTTCACATTTGGGCATATTGAGTATTCATGCCAAGTTTGGTCCAGATCCATCATTGTTTGAGTCCACAGTGTCTTTGGATGTAGGTGAACTACAACTCCCAAACTCAAGGTCAATGCCCACCAAACCCTTCTAGTTTTCTGATGGTCATGGGAGTTCTGTGTGTGCCAAGTTTGGTTCAGTTCCATCACTGGTGGAGTTCAGAATGCTCTTTGATTGTAAGTTAACTATAAATTCCAGCAACTACAACCCCCAAGTGACAAACTCCTCCCAACCCCACCAGTATTCAAATTTGGGCATATTGGGTATTTGGGATTTGAAAATACATCCTGCATATCAGATATTTACATTACAATTCATAGCAGTAGCAAAATTACAGTTATGAAGTAGCAATGAAATGTGATGGTTGGGGGTCACCACAACGTGAGGAACTCTACTAAGGGGTCACGGCATTAGGAAGGTTGAGAAACACTGTTTCAGAACATTACTTTTGCTTTTAAGAACTTTTTATCTTTTACTTTTTAATAAACTATAAAGACTTCTGGCTGTGTGCAGTTTGGTGTTTTCAGCAAGGTGACTCTACTCTGAGGCGCGACAGCAGCTTGGCCATTAGGAGAGTAGAACAAGATGTTCAGGTTCCATGAATGTCTAGACCAGTGTTTCTCAACCTGGGGGTCGGGACCCCTGTGGGGGTCGCGAGGGGGTGTCAAAGGGGTCACCAAAGACCATCAGGAAACATAGTATTTTCTGTTGGTCATAGGGGTTCTGTGTGAGAAGTTTGGTCCAATTCTATCATTGGTGGGGTTCAGAATGCTATTTCATTGTGGGTGAACTATAAATCCCAACAACTACAACTCCCAAATGTCAAGGTCTATTTCCCCCAAACTCCACCAGTGTTCACATTTGGGCATATTGAGCATTTGTGCCATGTTTGGTCCAGATCCATCATTGTTTGAGTCCACAGTGTTCTCTGGGTGTAGGTGAACTACAATTCCAAAAACTCAAGGACAATGTCCACCAGACCCTCCCAGTATTTCTCTTGGCCATGGGAATTCTGTGTGCCAAGTTTGATTAAATTCCATCATTGGTGGAGTTCAGAAGCCTATTTGATTTTAGGTAAACTATAAATCCCAGCAACTCCAACATTCCGAAATGACAAAATCAATCACCCCCATCCCACCAGTATTCAAATTTGGGCATATCGGGTATTTGGGATTTGAAAATACATCCTGCATATCAGATATTTACATTATGATTCATAACAGTAGCAAAATTACAGTTATGAAGTAGCAACAAAAATAATGTTATGTTTGGGGGTCACCACAACATGAGGAACTCTACTAAGGGGTCGCGGCATTAGGAAGGTTGAGAAACACTGTTTTAGAACACTTCTTTTGCTTTTCAGAACTTTTTATCTTTTACTTTTTATTAAACGATAGAGACTTCTGGCTGTGTGCAGTTTGTTGTTTTTAGCGAGGTGACTCTACTCTAAGGTGCAGCAGCAGCTTTGCCATTAGGAAAGCAGGACAAGATGTTCAGGTTCCATGAATGTCTACACAACAGGGAACTCAGCCAGTTCCGAAGGAGCGCTCTCCTGGCAGGAGAAGTGGGTCCTACCTTGCTGCAGCGGTAGGGCACGGCGGGCTTGGTGTAGTTGAGTGGGACTGACTCCATGGAGCCTAAGACGGACGAAATGTTGATGATGGCTGCTTTCCTGCAACTGAGCCCATCCTGACTGCTTTCCTTGGCTGCCTTCTTCAGCAGAGGCAGAAAAGCCTGGAATGGAGAGAGAGAGAGAGAGAGAGAGAAGCCAAGTGAGAAGGAATCCAGGAAGCACTTCTGTTTTCAATCGACATCAATCTAGGTCCGGGCTTTAGCACAGCCGGTTAACTGCCAGCTGCAGAAAATCATAGAATCCTAGAGTTGGAAGAGACCT
>NW_026847993.1:42118121-42136623 GCF_025583915.1 Anolis sagrei ordinatus
TAATAATATAAAATCAATAAAATCAGGCGACAATCCTCAGCGTTCCCCTCGCATCGCCCTCCCACTCCTTTCCTCCAAAGGTCCATCTACACTGCACACTTAACGCGGTTTGATTGCCTCCCCTTTCACTGCCAGGTGTCAAAGTGAAGCAGCAATCCAGGGAGTTGTAGTTTGGCGAGGGAGCGGCACTCCTGGGCAGAGAAGGCTTCAGTTCCACAGCATTGAGCCAGGTCAGTCCAAGCGGGGCCAAACCGCGTTAATTCTGCGGTGTAGATGCCCTCCCCCGCCGTTCCCTAAGTTCCCCGCGGCCACCTTCGCTCTCTCCCCGCCTGGCTCCCGGCTGCAGGCGAAGGCTCCGCGGCGGTCAAAAGCTGGCGGACCAGCTCCAGGCCGATCCCGCGATTGGCTCCCGTGAGGACGAGGCTGCGCGAGCCCGGACCCGCCGCCATGCCTCGCCGCCGCCCGGCTCCCGGACTCAGAGGCGCCCGCCCCCGATGGACACGGCTGGTTAGGAACCACCGCCTTCGGCACCCTTCGGCACAGCGCCCCTCCTGGCCACTCTCGGGAACTGCAACACTGGGCAAATCATTTCTTAGGTTCTTGTGGGTTTTTTCGGGCCATATGGCCATGTTCTAGAGGCATTCTCTCCTGACGTTTCGCCTGCATCTATGGCAAGCATCCTCAGAGGATGCTTGCCATAGATGCAGGCGAAACGTCAGGAGAAATGCCTCTAGAACATGGCCATATAGCCCGAAAAAACCCACAAGAACCTAGTGATTCCAGCCATAAAAGCCTTCGACAATACATTAAATCATTTCTTCTTCCTCCCTCCCTCCCTCTCTCTCTTTCTCTCTCTTTCCTCTCCCCCTCCCTCCCTCTTCCTTCCTTCCTCCTCCCTTCCTTCCTTCCTTTCTCTTCCTCTTTCTTTCTCTCCCTCCCTCTTCCTTTCTTTCTTTCTTCTCCCTCCCTCCCTCCCTCCCTCCCTCCCTCCCTCCTTTCTTTCTTTCTTCTCCTCTCTCTTTCTTTCTTCTCTCCCTCCCTCTTCCTTCCTTCCTTCCTTCCTTCCTTCCTTCCTTCCTCCTCTCCTCTCTTTCTCTCTCTCCCTTCCTCTTTCTTCTTTCTCTTTTCTTCTTCCTTCTTTCTTTCTTTCTTCTTCCTTCTTCTTCCTTCTCTTTTTCCTTCCTTCCTTTCCTTTCTCCTTCCTTCCTTCCTTCCTTCCTTCCTTTCTTTCTCTTCCTTCCTCTCCTTCCTTCCTTCTGTCCTTCCTTCCCTTTTTTCTTTTCCTTCTTTCTTTATTTCTTTCTTTTCTTCTTTCTTTTCTTTTTCTTTTTCTTTTTTCTTTTTTCTTTTTCTTTCCCCCCCCTTCTTTTTCTTTCTTTCCCTTCTTCTTTCTTCCTTCCCTCCTTCCTTCTTCCTTCCTTCCTTCCTTCCTTTCCTTCCTCCTTCCTTCTTCCTTCCTTCTCCTCTTTCTCTTCCTTCCTTCCTTTCCTTCCTTCCTTCCTTCCTTCCTTTTCCTCCTTTCTTTCTCTTCCTTCCTTCCTTCTTTCCTTCCTTCCCTTTTTCTTCCTTCCTTTCTTTTTTCTTTCTTTCTTCTTCCTTCCTTCCTTCCTCCTTCCTTCCTTCCTTCCTTCCTTCCTTCCTTCCTTCCTTTCTTTCTTCTTCCTTCCTTCTTTCCTTCCTTCCCTTTTTCTTCCTTCCTTCCTTTCTTTTTTCTTTCTTTCTTCTTCCTTCCTTCCTTCCTTTCCTTCCTTTCTTTCTTCTTCCTTCCTTCTTTCCTTCCTTCCCTTTTTCTTTCCTTCCTTTTCTTTTTCTTTCTTTCTTCCTTCCTTCCTTCCTCCTTCCTTCCTTCCTTCCTTTCTTTCTTCTTCCTTCCTTCCTTCTTTCCTTCCTTCCCTTTTTCTTCCTTCCTTTCTTTTTTCTTTCTTTTTTCTTCCTTCCTTCCTTCCTTCTTCCTTTCCTTCCTTCTTCCTTCCTTCTTCCTTCTTTCCTTCCTTCCTTCCTTCCTTCCTTCCTCCTTCCTTCCTCCTTTCTTTCTCTTCCTTCCTTCCTTCTTTCCTTCTTCCCTTTTTCTTCCTTCCTTTCTTTCTTCTTCTCCTTCCTTCCTTCCTCTTCCTTCCTTCCTCCTTCCTTCCTTCCTTCCTTCCTTTCTCCTTTGCTGGATGAAGCTGCTGGGGGAGATCATCCAAGGTTTCGGACTGCGGTGTTATCTCTACGCAGATGATGTCCAGATCTGTCACTCTTTCTCACCTGTCACCAAGGAGGCTGTCCAGACCTTGAATCGGTGTCTAGCTGCTGTGTTGGACTGGATGAGAGCTAACACATTGAAACTGAATCCAGACAAGACAGAGGTCCTACTCGTCAGTCGTAAGGCCGAACAGGGCATAGGGTGACAGCCTGTGCTGGACGGGGTGACACTCCCCCTGAAGATGCAGGTTCGCAGCTTGGGAGTGATCCTGGACTCATCGCTGAGCCTGGAAGCCCAGGTCTCGGCGGTGGCCGGGAGAGCTTTTGCACAATTAAAACTTGTGCGCCAGCTGCGCCCGTACCTTGGGAAGTCAGACTTGGCCATGGTAGTCCACACTCTGGTTACATCCCAAATAGATTACTGCAACGCACTCTACATGGGGCTGCCTTTGAAGACTGTTCGGAAACGTCAGTTAGTTCAACGGGCGGCAGCTAGATTACTAACCGGGGCAACATACAGGGAGCATACCACCCCCCTGCTATGCCAGCTCCACTGGCTGCCGGTCCATTTCCGAGCCCAATTCAAAGTGCTGGTTTTGACCTATAAAGCTCTATATGGTTATGGTCCAGCTTACTTGTCCGAACGCATCCACTCCTACGTCCCACCTCGCAATTTAAGATCATCTGGGGAGGCCCTGCTCTCGCTCCCATCAACAATGCAAATGCGGCTGGTGGGGACGAAGAGCAGGGCCTTCTCGGCTGTGGCCCCCCACCTATGGAACACACTCCCAAAGGAGGTAAGATCTGCTCCCTTGCTCCAGACCTTTAGAAAAAAAATTAAAATCATAGTTCTGGGACAATAGATGTATGCAGCTTTTCGTGGGACAAGGACTGGAACGGCAACTTGACTGATGAGATTGTTTTATGGTTTTATTAACTGTTTTGATATTTGGGGATGTACTGTTTTTTAATATGATTTATGTTTAAAGTGTGGTTTTACTATTGTAGTTGTAAGGCATTGAATTTTTGCCATTATCTATGTGTAAACCGCTATGTGAGTCCCCCCAGGGGTGAGAAAAGCAGTATATAAATGCTGGAAATAAATAATAATAATAATAATAATAATAATAATAATAATAATAATAATAAATTCTGATGGTCTTTGGTGACCCCTTTGGCACCCCCTTGCGACCCCTCCAGGAATCCCGACCTCCAGGTCGAGAAACACTGTTGTTGTCCATTCAGATTTATTGAATGTGAAATCACAAAATGTCTTGGGTTGTTTTTTGTACCAAATCCATTCCAACAACCTTTTCCCTGGTTTATATGTCTTAACTACCATAAACAGAGTCCAAATATTTGCCACCATGACTGTGTCCATAGGAACGTGGCTCCAAGTGCCACTTGTGTGCTTGAATAAATAATCCTAAAAGCCAATGGCATCGGGCTACGATGAGAGGAGGGTGAAGGAGATTAGCAGTAGGATCCCACGCCTCTTCAGAAGCAACTCCCTCTCGATTCACCTGGGCGTACTACTTGGGAAATGGGTCCAACGGCACCTCCTAATCTGAAACCCTTGAGGTGTGTTGTGCTCCCAAATGGGGAGGGAGAGCCAAGACTCCAGAGGACAGGAGCAGGATTCAAAGGGATCTTGACAGATTAGAGAGATGATGGGCCAAAACTAACAAAATGAAGTTCAATGGGGACAAATGCAAGAGACTCCACTTAGGCAGAAAAAAACGAAATGCAAAGATACAAAATGGGGGACGATGAGGCCTGGCTTGAGAGCAAGACGTGTGAAAAAGATCTTGGAGTCCTCGTGGACAACAAGTTAAACATGAGCCAACAATGTGATGTGGCGGCAAAAAAGCCAATGGGATTTTGGCCTGCATCAATAGGAGCCTAGTGTCTAGATCTAGGGAAGTCATGCTCCCCATGCTCTGTTCCGCCTTGGTTAGACCACTTTACCTGGAATATTGTGTCCAATTCTGGGCACCACAATTGAAGAGAGATATTGACAAGCTGGAATGTGTCCAGAGGAGGGCGACTAAAATGATCAAGGGTCTGGAGAACAAGCCCTATGAGGAGCGGCTTAAGGAGCTGGGCATGTTTAGCCTGAAGAAGAGAAGGCTGAGAGGAGATATGATAGCCATGTATAAAGATGTGAGAGGAAGCCACAGGGAGGAGGGAGCAAGCTTGTTTTCTGCTTCCCTGGAGACTAGGACGCGGAACAATGGCTTCAAACTAGAAGAGAGGAGATTCCATCTGAACATGAGGAAGAACTTCCTGACTGTGAGAGCCGTTCAGCAGTGGAACTCTCTGCCCCGGAGTGTGGTGGAGGCTCCTTCTTTTGAGGCTTTTAAACAGAGGCTGGATGGCCATCTGTCAGGGGTGCATTGAATGCAATATTCCTGCTTCTTGCGAGGGGGTTGGACTGGATGGCCCATGAAGTCTCTTCCAACTCTATGATTCTATGATTCTAGCCCCATGGCCCCCAGGAAGTGAGCGTCAAGGATTGTTGGCTTAGTTCAACTCAACATCAGGACTGAAAATGTGAATGGCGTTTTATGTTATGGTTTTTGCGCCTGGCTCTGGTGGATGGACCTCGGGGCAACATTCTCAAGTTTAAAGTTTCTCAACCTGGGGGTTGGGACCCCTGGGGGGGAGGGTCGCAAGGGGATGCCTGAGGGATCACCAAGGACCACCAGAAAACACAGTTCTTTCTGTTGGTCATGGGGTTTCTGTGTGGGAGTTTTGGCCTAAATTCTACCATGGTAAGCTCAACTCATCCTCAGTGCCTTGTAGAACCTGGCTAGGGTTCAAATCCTAATTCAGCCGCTGGGTGACCTTGGACAAGTCACACCCTCTCAGCCTCAGAGGAAGAGCATGGCAAACCCATGCCAAGAAGAATCCTGTGATAAGTTTGCCTTCGGGTTGTCATAGGCTGGAAATGATTTGATGGGACACAATGACAACAGGAAAGAGAAGGTGACAATGTGACAATTTATCCCCCCCCCCCCACCTTTCCTCAACAAGTCTTAAACAGAGCCTGGGATGCGTAGTCAATGTTCAAACCGCTCCATCAGATCTCTACTCTTGCAAACGTATCTCCACCCTTGACTCACCAACTGAACTTTGTATATCCTTATTGTTCAGAATATTGCAGCGGAAGAGCATTATTTAACTGGAATGAGCAAATCATTCCTGATGTACCTTTCCTTACACTCCTGACACATAACCTACAGTGTTATGCCCACTGGATTAAACCACTGAGCTGCTAAACTTGTTGACCAAAAGGTCGCAGGTTCGATTCCAGGGAGCGGTGTGAGCTCCCACTGTCAGCCCCAGCTGACATAATCAACCCCCCCCCCCATCCCCACCAGTATTCAAATGTGGGCGTATCGGGTATTTGTGCCAAATTTGGTCCAGTGAATGAAAATCCATCCTGCATCTCAGATATTTACATGACRATTCATAACAGGAGCAAAATGACAGTTATGAAGCAGCCACGAAAATAATGTTATGGTTGGGGGTCACCACAACATGAGGAGCTGTATCAAGGGGTCTCGGCATTAGGAAAGTTGAGAAACACTGCTTCAGAAGGTGACAATAAACACCTGTCACCAGGTGCCATTGCAACCAAACACGAATTATTAAGAAAGTTGCAAATTTGCCCTCTTAGTCTTAACAAATTCCTTTCTTTATTGGTATTAATACAAACGAGGCAAGTTAAAACTGAACGTCCAAAGCACGATACCAACATATTTTAAGTGCAGGAGTCGCTTGGAGAAAAGTCCCACAAAGTATGCCGTTTGGAATTTTTCTCTGAAAGTATAGTATTTTCATTTAAATTGTTAATTAGATTGTCAGCATTGAATGCCAATTTAGCGGCCGGGGGGGGGGGGGGGGGGAGATATTCTCTAGGCAATTATTAATGACTGGTAGAGTATCACAGCTGACGATGAGTCAATAATTCACGTGTATTCAGCGTCTTCCTGGACTTGCTGCAGCGACCTTGCACAAGCCGGGCTTCACCTGGGAGGAGAGAGGGCTCTGTGGCTTATCTCTAGGCTGGAAGAATGGCAGCACCGAACCCACACAGTGTCCTGGTGACCGGCTCCAACCGTGGCCTTGGCTTAGAGCTGGTCAAGCAACTGGCGGAGGGAAAGAACCCCCCGAGAAAGATCTTTGCCACCTGCCGAGACCCCGAGGGAATCCGTGCTCAGGTGAGCTCCAGGGTGGAGTCAGCTCTGTGAGGACCAGAGGATGGCATTAAGCGAGGGACTTCTGGGGACCTCATCCCAGGAGCATCTTCTGGGGTGGCCATCATCCCATCTCCTTTCCCTCTCTTTCCCTGTTTTCAAGATGAATAGTACCCGACTCCTGAAGATGTATTCAGTGGATACAGAGTCCCACGGAAGGGCCCTTAGGCCATTCTTTGTGTGTCAGAAGTGAACGGAGAAACTGCAAGTCGCTTCTGGTGTGAAAGAATTGGCCATCTGCAAGGACGTTGCCCAGGGGGCATTGCCCAGATGTCTGAACGCATCTCCCTTGACGAACCACTGCGGAAACATTTCTAGAGAGACAAAAAGAGACAGCACAGATGGCATTCAGCTAGGATAGCTACTAAAAACGCCGAGCTAATTGGGAGACACCCTAGCACCTCCTGTGTGGGGAATTCAGAGCTATAAATCAGACTTTCTTCTAGGGAGGCCCTGCTCTCGGTCCCGCCACCATCACAGGTGCATTTGGCAGGGACGAGAGACAGGGCCTTCTCCATGGTGGCCCCCCAGCCATGGAACTCCCTTTCTGGTGAGATTAGATCAGCCCCCACCCTCCTGTCCTTCAGAAAGATGGCGAAGATCTGGCTGTGGGACCAAGACTTTGGGGCAGTGCAGTGAGAGGCAAAATGGGGTCCTGAGATGGTCTTTAAGCAACTTTTAATGTGAATATAAGCTATTTTAATGTTTGTATATATTTATGGTTTTATGTCCCAGCATTGAATGTTTGCCGTAAATAAATGTTGTGCTCTGCCCTGAGTTCCCTGAGTCGGCAGGGTGAGAAAGGCGGAATATAAATGTTTTAAATAAAATAATAAATAAATTTTACCACCCTGTGGGAGGCTCATCTCATTTCCCTGGATGGGAAGCTGGGGCTGACAGATGGGAGCTCACCCTGCTCTCCAGATTCAGACCGCCAACCTTTCGTCCATCAGTCCTGCCGGCATAAGGGTTTAACCCATTGCGCCACTGGTGACTCCTCCGTCATGCCATGTCATGGCCTCGGTGGGACTCTGCTTCCAAAGCACATAGAAATGGAGTCCAGATTGAGTGTGAAAATAATTTGACAGCATCTCCTTATCTCCCTGATGTTTGAGGCAGGATTCTTCTATCATAGGCCAGTCAAGGATTCTTAAATCCATGTACAGGAGAGTCTCACTTATCCAACATAAACAGGCCGGCAAAACATTGGATAAGACAAAATGTTGGATCATAAGGAGGGATTAAGAAAAAAGCCTATTAAACGTCAGATTACATTATGATTTTACAAATTAAGCACCAAAACATCATGTTTTATAACAAATTGACAGAAAAAGCAGTTCAATACAGTTGTTGTGTCTCAGAATAAGATTCACCTTGCTCTCTACAACAAACCAGCCAGAGTTGTGAGGTATATAGTTTATTGTGAGGTTTTCAAACAAAAGGCAGTTCATAAGCAGTGAAAAGATCAATAGTACAGGTTATAATCCAATATAATCCATATTGCCCAAAGCAGGAGACTTGAAGCAGAGGTTCAGTGTAAAGTCCATGAAATAGCATGAAATAGCATGAAGCCTGAAGCAGCCTTTCCCAAGGCCCTGAGCTGGAGCTAGCCATAAAACAACGTTGAAACTGACACCGAGAAATCCCCAGAGCAGAGCATATATTCACTAAACATCAAAACAATCAGCTTTCCCACCAAACTGATGATCTCAACACTTGGCCGCAATCCGTGGGCTCCGTCTCAACACCTGGGCACCTTGACCCTGGTTCTCAGCGTCTGCCTTATCAGCCGCATTCCTTTCCTGTGAGAACAGCGGCCTCTCTACAGATACAGGCTGTGACTGAGAAAACTGAAAGCCAACTTCATCAGCTGCACTCTCTGCACTCTCACTCTCATCCCCATCATGCTGTTGTTGTTGAACCACAACAACAGTAATCCTTTGCTACTTTGCGGTTCGCGTTTCATGGGCTCGCTGTTTCACGGTTTTTACTTTCAGAAAGGGAGGCTGGAGTGTGGGCTGGGGTGCAGCGGGGAAGGCCTGCTGGCCATCAAGTGTGGACGATTGCACTACTGTGGCCTGGGAAGTGGCTCCAGAGGCATTTATTGGGTGGGTAAGGAAGCATGAGGGCCAGACTGCGCATGCGTGCGTGAACGCTTCTTAGATATGCCCAATGGAAGTGGAGCACTTTCTAAAAGTTGCTGCTCAATTAAAGCGACTGAAGGGTTTTGTTTATAAGGTAAAGGAAAAGGGTTATATAGTGTATAAGTGTGTGGGGAGGGTTTATAAAGACTGAATACGGCACTGGCCCAGCATACCTGTCCGAACACATCTCCTTCTATGTCCCGCCTAGGAATTTAAGATCTTCTGGAGGGGCCCTGCTCTCGGCTCCACCCTTGTCACAAATGAGACTGGCGGGGACGAGAGACAGGGCCTTCTCAGTGGTGGCCCCCCGCCTGTGGAACTCACTCCCCAGGGAAATTAGATCATCGTCATCCCTCCTCCCTTTTAGAAGGAAATTAAAAACATGGATATGGGACCAGGCCTTTGGGTAATCTGGCAGACTGACAATGGACAATGACGACTAAAGCTTTGGAAACGGACTATGATAAGCGGAATGAATTTATTAATTACGGACTTGGCAAAACGATGGCCACCAGGCTGGCTTTTTATTGTATTTTTATTGTATTAATGTAATGTTTTAATTGTTATAATTATTGTTACTATGTATTTTATTGTGTGAATTGTAGGCATCAACGTATGCCGGTTGGAAGCTGCCCTGAGTCCCCCTTAGGAGGTTGAAAAGGGCGGGGTAGAAGTACCCGAAATAAATAAATAAATAATAAAATTAAAGTAGTGTATAACTGCCCTGAGTTGCCCTTCAAAAACAGCCTTTAGACAATGTTGAAAGTAAAAGAAAAATGCTTTACTTCAGCAAACACAAAGGATAAGCAAATGCAATTGAAAAGCGTAACAGAAAACAAGGAAGTCTTAATGCAGACACAAATTAAAGTCTCTTACAAGGTCCCACAAGAAACACCAGTCTTTCATCAGACAACGGGCAATGAACTAAGCCTTAGCAGCAGACACAAAAAAGATTCAATTGGACTGAAAACAGCAGTATCAGGGTCGTTACCAGCGAAAGCTGACTGCTCGTGCCTCTGATTTATAGCTCTGAATTCCCCATGCAGGAGGTGCTAGGGCGTCTCCCAATTAGCTCAGCATTTTTAGCAGCTATCCTAGCTTAATGCCATCTGTGCTGTCTCTTTTTGTCTCTCTAGAAATGTGGACACTTTCAAACCCTCGTCATCTGATTCTTCTTCTCCCTCCAATTACTGAGTACTTCCCTGCTCCCCTTCCTCTTCCGAAGATGAGGAATCCCCAACAATAACTACTAAAATAATTACTTACTTACTTCGGCGATCCCTCGCTTTCCGAGGATGATTGTCTTCCAATATTCTTGTGGGTCCGTATGTGGCTGTGGAGCCCTATTCTTGCTCTGCTTCTTCTTCCGCAGTGAGGGCATTGGTTTCCAGGTGGAAGGCGGTCTCGGCCGGGGTTGGCTTGACGCGCCTTCCTCTTGGCACGTTTCTATTTTTCACCCTCCACTCGTGCCTCCTCAAATTCTGCAGCACTGCTGGTCACAGCTGACCTCCAGCTGGAGCGGTCAAGGGCCAGGGCTTCCCAGTTCTCAGTGTCTATGCCAGAGTTTTTAAAGTTGGCTTTGAACCCATCTTTAAATCTCTTTTCCAGTCCCTCCAACGTTACGTTTTCCATTCTTGAGTTCAGAGTAGAGCAGCTGCTTTGGGAGACGGTGGTCGGGCATCCGGACAATATGGCCGGTCCAGCGGAGTTGGTGGCGGAGGATCATCGCTTCAATGCTGGTGGTCTTTGCTTCTTCCAGCACGCTGACGTTTGTCCGCTTGTCTTCCCAAGAGATTTGCAGGATTTTCCGGAGGCAGCGCTGATGGAATCGTTCCAGGAGTTGAGTGTGACGTCTGTAGACAGTCCACATCTCACAGGCATAGAGCAGGGTTGGGAGGGGAATAGCTTTATAAACAAGCACCTTGGTATATAAATATTAAAATAAGTATAGCATCCCTACTTTGCGGATCTTCACTTCTCGCAGGTAGTCCTGGAACGTAACACCAGCGATAAGTGAGGGAACTCTGTACACAGTAACGTTATGTAGTAATTACTGTATTTAGGAATTTAGCACCAAAATGTCACAATGTATTGAAACAGCTGTGGATCCGGGTGAGAGACAGACCACGTTGGATAATACAGAACGTTGAATGAACGAAGGTTGGATAAGCAAGACACTACTGTACAAGAATAAGAAACTAAAAAGCCCTGCTTTTTTTTGTTGGTATACTTTGTACAAATTGAACGGCAATGTTTCTAGTCCTGCCGCCACCCCACCCTCACTATGTGAAGGTAATCATTCCGACACAGCAAACAAAGAAGACTGGATTGTTAGATCTCCTAAAATACTAGAATCCTAGATTTGGAAGAGMCCCCCCCCTCCCCGCCCCATTAGCCATCCAGTCCAAACCCCTGCCATGCAGAAAAAGCACAATCAAATCCCTCCTGACAGATGGCCAGAGAAAGAGATTTCMCCACATTCCGAGGCAGCAGCATATACCACCATTGAACAGTTCGTATCACGTATTGAGACGGAATTTCTTTTCCTGCAGCCTGAATCCACGGCTCCTTTGTGTCTGAGGGCCCTTCCACTCAGCTGAATAAAATCCCACATTTTCTGCTTTGAATATATGGCAGTGTGGACTCGGGGCCCTTCCACACAATCCTATATCCCAGAATATCAAGGGAGAAAATCCCACATTGTCTGGACTCAGATAACCCAGTTCAAACCAGATATTGTGGGATTTCCTGCCTTGCTATTTTGGGATATAGGACAGTGTGGAAGGGCCCCGAGTCTCTCACATGCCAATGTTCAGTGTTTATTTTTTCCATTCTAAGCCTTGTATTCATGTTTTGCAGGACTTGAGGAATTTGGCTCGTGAACACAAGCAGATAGAGATTATCCCGCTGGGTAGGTGGCTGGCCGGACACATTACCGGGTCCTAAACTGGTGCACAAGGGGCAGAGGGCTGGGGAGGTTGTGAGTGGGATTTGGGCTGCTGTCTTTTTAAAATGCATTTTAATTGTGTTTATTACATTTTGACTGTGTTTTAACCTAACACACACAGTAATATTTAATTGTTTTTTTTAATGTACCGGTATTAATTTTGTTTTACATTGTTCAAAATTTGTGGTTGTCATCCTCCTTGAGTCCTCTTTTGTGACGGCGTGTCTGTCCCCACTTGCATGTGAATGTACAGTTGAATTGTTTGGCTATCTACTGCTTTTTCTATCACTGTTGTTTGCACCTGTTGAATTGCCTCCCCTGCTTGATTGTTTGGCTCCTCCCCTTCCTGGGGAGGAGGGCATTGCTTTCCTTTTTCATTCCACCATCAAACAGCTATACAGATGGATGTGAGAAAGACTTGGCTCTGTTGGGGTTCAGCCTGGGTCTGAACCTGAACCTCATTCTCTGATTGTATTTCCTGATGCTAATGAAAATGTATTTTTCCCTGATGGTAATGAAAGTGTTGATACTGAGGTCAGTGGCTTGGAAAGTGAAACTACACATTCTGATGAGAATTCTGCAGAGCCAAGCGGTGATAGCTCTCCAGAGGAGTTAGCACCTGGCTTCCTTAATGAGGATAGAAAGAGACAGATTTGGAAAAACAGGAGTGAATCGCAGAGTCTGCGAAGGTCAAGCAGATTAAAGGAAAGGGAAACACAGACTTCAAAGCCTGGAGGCGTGTCACGAAACAGTTTCTTCAGTTTTAAGTGCCTCTCGCCGGGTTGTCTCGTTAGATCAGGCATCGTTTAGACTGAGGCATTACCTTGGCAGATTTCCCTGTTTCCCGTGGCCTACATCCCAAGAGGCTTCTAGTGCTCCAAGTACGGTTAGTGATTTGCTAACAGGTTCCAGGTTTTTACAGTGTTGCTTTTGGAATTTTGATCTAATTCATGGATATTCCTGACTGCTGAATTTTACTGTGGCTTTTTGACTTTGCATTTTCCTCTATTTTGTAACCATTTTTCATCAATAAAAAGGGATTGTTTTTCCTACAGTCAAGTGGATGGTTATATTAGGGTCTCGTTTCCTGCTCTGGGTTGCAACAGGCTCTAAAGCCCTTGATCAAGTTATCTCTCATCACCAATTCTCAGGTTTATACCCTTGGGACTCACACTTCATGCCCAGTTCACCCTAGACAACACTGAGGAGTCTCAAGCGCCTTCAAACCAGTCTTTTGGCATCTAGAGGAAGACTTTGTGCCTTCAAATATAGGCCATTGGACTGGGGTTGTGATTGTTCTGACTTTCACAGCCATTGAGAAAAGAGGGAACTTGGAAAGCTTCTCACCTAGGAAACTCCTTGGACCCAAGACTCCAGAGACTGTAATGTATGTTTCCTTTACCCCTTTGAATATCAAGTTTATGCCTAAGGAAGATAACTCATTGTGAGCAATAAAACCTGTTTCGAGTTATCTGTGGTGTCTTAGTCCTTGAGAGTTCCAGTTCTCTAAAGGAGAGCAAGAAGCAATCCCCTGGGGAAAAGATGTCACGTCCATGTCTCTTTCACTAAGAGCTATAGCTCCAGGCGCGACGGCATACCTTTGATTGCTAGCAAAATGCTTGCCAGGCCGTTCCCTCATATAACACTGTTCTACAAATTTTCAGTTTTTCTCAGTTTTGGAAACGAAATGTGCCGTTTCTTAATAAATTTAACATGCTGAATTCAAATATAATAATTAAATGTGTTAATTGGCTCTGGTTTTTATGCAACAGCTATTTCAATTTTCTCCACAATAGGTAATTCGTTAATATTATGATAATGCGCCTAACTTTACTGCATGTATATAAACCGTGAATATTTACTAAATTTTAGTCAAATTATATTGCCAATAGTTTATACATGAGAAATATTTATTTAATTAGTCTATTGTTTATGTTTGTGCAGCAAGAAACTATATTAGTAGGCCTAATGCAGTTGAAAAGTCTGAAAGTTTAAATGTCGCTTTAATCATGACTTTAGTTTTTATCCTGTTTGCTTCTCTTGACTTTTCTTTTGTATTCAAGGAAAGGATTGTCTCTTACAATGCTCCAGCAGTAGTCTGACAGCATTGACGGAGTCCATTTGCCTTGATATCTTTTTTCCATAGTGCTTTATTTACACACGTGCGAGGCATCACTACAGTCAAAAGAACCATGTAAAATGATGTTTAACGAGACTGTCTCAATCTTCAACTGACTGACCCTCACCGTTCAAAAGTCTGGCCTTATATAGGGCTTTCTGGCTTTTGCACACGGCACTAATACTGCGTCATCAAACTTTCTAGAGTATTCTAGAATCTTCCATAGTGTAAGTCGCAACATGCATTTTTTCAACCATACGTGATCACGTGATTGCTTATATCATAAAAACTAGAGCCAATATACATTTTTAAATGTCATTTTCGTTTTCAGCACCCCAAAATCATAAAAGAACAGCTATTTTCAGGCCCACAACTTTTTCTCCTTTGAACAGTGTAATTATAGTCTAAATTCCATAAGAAGTAGAATCCTGATGGCATGCATTGATCCCCTTTACGATATTCCTTCTTTCCTGTAGTCGTTTCTGATCCAGCCAGCATCCAGGCAGCGGTCACCAGAGTCACGGAGCAGCTGGGAGGATCCGGGCTGAATTTGCTGATCAATAATGCTGCGATCGCAAAGGCCAACACGATGGAGTCGGAGACGCGGGAGGATATGATGGAGGTGTATGACACTAACGTGGTTGGGCCCATGATGGTCAGCCAGGTGAGGGCATGCAATGGCATCTTCCTCACAGATACCTGGTGTTGTTTTGCAAAGCCATTAAGGTTTTGAGGAGAAGGGGAATCCTCCTCTTCCTCCTCCTCTTTCCTTGGGGTTATTATTAACATAATTACTAATTATTACAAGAATCATTTATTTTTCTAATTATGAAATATTAAATTTATTAAGTCTACTAATAATATTAGTTATTGATATCAATTAATTATCAACATTGAGAATAAAGAAAAACACCAAAGCATCATGCCAAAATGCAGCCTGATGAACATATCCATGGAAAGATTTGTGAAAAGAAACTGAAAAATAGATTTTCACAGTTTCACAGAATTGACTAAATTGAGGCTGTTGTACTTTGGCCACATCATTGAGAAGGGAAGGTTTGGAGGAGAAGGGGACGCCTCCTCTTCCTCCTCTTTCCTTGGGGTTATTATTAACACTTTTACTAATTATTACATTATTAACAAGAATCATTCAGTTGTAAGTTTTTCCGGGTTATATGGCCATGTTCTAGAGGCATTTTCTCCTGACGTTTCGCCTGCATCTATGGCAAGCATCCTCAGAGGTAGTGAGGCGACACAGCATATTATTTGAGAACACAGAAATGCTGGACCACTCTCACAACCACCATGTCAGACTATACAGAGAAGCCATTGAAATCCACAAGAAGCATGTGGACAATTTCAACAGAAAGGAGGAGACCATGAAAATGAACAAAATCAAACTATAAATCCATAAAACTCTAAAATTACAACAGCACAACAACAGAGAGGAAACAAACAAGGACATCTAATCACCTCTCAACAAAAGTTTGCCCCAGGCTCTGTCAAACCATTATATGCTAATCAAGGTGGTCAGTTGAAACATTCACACCTAGCTCCACCAGACAAGTTTGTCCCACCTTGGTCATTCCACAGATATATAGTAATCTTTCTAAAAACAAAGTATTGATAGAGGTATTGTAGTAAAAGTAATTAATTTGTTGTAGGGACATCTAATCACCTCTCAACAAAAGATTGCCCCAGGCACTGTCAGGCTAGACAAGGTGGCCAGTTGAAACATTCACACCTAGCTCCAGCAATTTATTTATTTTGTAGTTTTGTATCCCGGTCTTCTCACCTCCATTCGAGGGACTCAGGCCGGTTTCCAACATCAATATTACAGATCGTCATTAAAACACCATATTCTAAATCACACTAAAACATTAAAATAGCAAAATACAATCATATGATTACAGTGGTCAGTCATAATGAAAAATCATTTTTCGTCTTCCTCCATCCATAT
The DNA here is from genome assembly GCF_025583915.1 of Anolis sagrei ordinatus. Taxonomy (NCBI): domain Eukaryota; kingdom Metazoa; phylum Chordata; class Lepidosauria; order Squamata; family Anolidae; genus Anolis; species Anolis sagrei. The sequence goes on from NW_026847993.1 coordinate 42,133,738, forward strand.
CACAGGATCATGGCTCATTCGTTGAATGCCAATTCCCAAAGCCAAGTTTTCACCTGCTTCCTGAACGTTAAGATAGAAGGGGCAGTTCTGATCTCCAGTGGAAGGGAGTTCCAGAGTCGAGGGGCCACCACCGAGAAGGCCCCGTCTCTTGTTCCCACCAGCTACGCCTGTGAGGCCGGTGGGATCGAGAGCAGGGCCCCTCCAGAAGATCTTAGCAATCTTGATGGTTCATAGGGGAGGATACATTCGGACAAGAGTCCTTTGTCCCACCCCGGTCATTCCACAGATATATAAACCCATTTCCTACTTCCAACAGGCCTCACTACCTCTGAGGATGCTTGTCATAGATACAGGTGCAATGTCAGGAGAGAATGCCTCGAGAACATGGCCATATAACCCGGAAAAACCTACAACAACCCAGTGATTCCGGCCATGAAAGCCTTCGACAAGAATCATTCATTTTTTAAAATTATGAAATATTAAATTTATTCATTCTAATAATATTAGTTATCAATATCATTTAATTATAAGAATTTAGAATAAAAAAAACACCAAAGCATCATGCCAAAATACAACCTGATGAACATGGGTTGCAAGCGAGTGGGGTTAGGAGACCTGCATTGACCTCCATGTGATTTAGGATTGGCCCTAACCCAGTGTTCAGCTTCCCTGAAGCCTTCTCTCCTCTTCTGCAGGCATTCATGCCCTTGATCAAGAAGGCCGCTCAGGAAAGCCCCCAGAAAGGGATGAGCTGCAGTAAAGCGGCCGTTGTCAACATGTCCAGCGAAGGCGGCTCCATCACCAAGGTTCTCTGGTTCCATCTTGGGCAGGTAGTCTCTTACCGGTGCAGCAAGGTATGGACATGTTTGTCATGCAAAGACCAACGTTGCTTGTGTTATATCCTTAAAATATAAAGTCTGGACCTCCTTTTGTAGAAGTGAAGTCGAACATGACTCTCTCCCCCCCCCCCCCCATAGGAGATAGTAACTTATAGTTTTGCTAAGGGATAATAAGGGTTAAGCCTTGGTCAGTTTGGTGTGTACCATTTAATCAAGGCTTTATGCCCTAATTTCATATGTTTACAGCAGAAAGTGACCAATTTATTACTGAAAATCATGCCACAAAAGTCTTTGACTTTTTCCACCTGAGACACACCTGGGCTCCTGAGGGTCCCCCACCTCACAAACAATATATCCCCCCTCATGGAGATATTTCCCTTTATGGACCTTCCTATGAATAATATGAACTATGGACACTGGGGGAAGGTAGTTGGGTTTACTCTCTGTATTATGATTTCTATATTTTCATATTTTCTCCTGTATTTCTTTATTTCCCTTCCTGTATTTGACCTTGCTCTGACCCTTTTACCTCCTTGCCTTCTCCTTGGGGGAAATCTACAAGGAGACAGGAAAGAGAGTGTATGGTATAGAGTGGTGTAATACTTCTCATATAGGTATTCTATTTATCCACTTTTCACAAAGTATACTCATAACATATTAAGTAGTATAACTCACATAATTTTACTCCAAACTTGCTAAGATTCTCAAGTATAACTAAGGCTTCCAACTAGGTTAATAATGCATACTTAACATAAAGTTGTACATATAGGTAACACTTATAAATACTTGTAACTCAATAGAGTGCTCGCTACTGAATAAAGAACTCTACATGTAAAAATCCTGCAAGAGCATGTAAGTCACAACTTTAATACTTAGACTATTATTTTTTATATTACACATCAGTTTGGGGTGTTTCTTGACATGTCTATTGTGTATATGGTATAATGTAATATAAGTGTTACCTATATGTACAACTTTATGTTAAGTATGCATTATTAACCTAGTTGGAAGCCTTTGTTATACTTGAGAATCTTAGCAAGTTTGGAGTAAAATTATGTGAGTTATACTACTTAATATGTTATGAGTATACTTTGTGAAAAGTGGATAAATAGAATACCTATATGAGAAGTATTACACTACTCTATACCATACACTCTCTTTCCTGTCTACTGCATATTATAGACATCTGTGTGTTTAGTTAGGAAATCTACAAGCAAGCTGCCCTGCCTCTGGAAAAGCAATCAGCGATCATGAAAAAACCCTTATCTTAGGATATTCTTTGCATGGAAAATAACAAAGGAAATCTTTTTGACTTCGGAGTTGGGCCACCAGGAGGATTTCCATTTGGCAGACTTTTTAATCATATAACAATGGGGGGAATGTGACCTTAGGAAAGTCCCCTTTTCCCCCAAGCTGTTTCTTCTTTCAAATCTCTCCACTAAGGACATTCATCAAAGTCTTCCCCTTTGTGCCCTATTTGATCATAAGAGGAAAACTCGGATTAAGTAATCAATGCTTATCACAGACCCATCTCAAGACAATAAAGTTAGCTTCTCTGACAGGCCGGATCCAGATTCGATAAGCTTCAGGACATTACAACTCCATAATCCACTCAAGAATGCATTGTCTCCCTTCATCCTGCCTCCCTTCTGATTTGCTGCAACGTCAAGGCAGCAGGAGCCTCCTGATTGGCTCTGGCACACCGCGAAAGCCCTGTGATAGGCCCTGACGCATGGGGGACAGCCAAGCCTCCTCCCAGCTGTTTGCACGTCAACCAATCCCCTTCGAGCTGGGCGAGAGGGGGGAGCGGGAATTTTGAAACTCACAACTCTGTATTTTCTATAAAAATGGCCTTTATTTCTGTAACCACATGCTCTGCTTGATGAGTGATTGCGGCTTTGCATCCTTTTCAGCTGAATTGCTAATAAACCTCGGTGGCACTTTCTTCAACTTTGGTGAGATTCTTTTTGGGAAATTAGGGAAAATAAATTGCTTAAAATTAGGCTTCTCTTTGCTCACCAATGTAGCGATCCCTCTTTGGTGGGGC
>NW_026847993.1:42136723-42165344 GCF_025583915.1 Anolis sagrei ordinatus
TTTCTCCTTGAAGGTGTGAACATGATTTCTTAGGGTGGCTTTTCCTGTGTATGTTTGCATTTTGCCCAGTGCAAAACCTTTTTCCTCCCGTTCTCTTTTCCCAGGCCACACTGAAAGCAGACCAGAGTGTGCAAGGCATCCTGAACACCCTTTCCAAACTTTCGGAGAAAGACACTGGCACCTTTGTGAATTGGGAAGGGAAAAGTGTTCCCTGGTGAAGCTGAAAGGCCAGTCAATGCTAATCAAGGTGGCCAGGTGCAACGTTCACACCTACCTCACACCTAGCACAACGGAATGGAGGAAACCATGAAAACGAACGAAATCAGGCTCCCAGTATTAAAGAAACTCTAAAACAAAAAGTAAATAAAGAGCAACACTCAACAGAGAAATTCCACTCAGGAATCAATCAGGGCCAGCTTACACCTCCCAACAAATGATATCCCCAGGCAGCAACCAGCCAGGCTTTGAAGCTGCAATGCCATTCAATGCTAATCTAGGTGGCCAATTGCAACATTCACACTTGCCTAAAAAATACAAGAGTTCTTTCTCCCACCCTGGACATCATTCCACAGATATATAAACCCCACTTGCCTTGTTTCCAGCAGACCTCACAACCTCTTAGGATGTGGGCGAAACTTCAGGAGAGAATGCTTCTGGAACATAGACTGACAGCCCGGAAAACTCACAGTGACCCAGGGATTCCAGCCATGAAGGCCTTCGACAACATGGAAATAGACATTGTTTTCATGTTGAATATTATGAATGGGAAAGTGCAGAAGGATGTGGGTAAACTACAACTCCCATCATGATCTACCATTGCTCCCCAAACCATAGCCTGAGCCAACTGTTAGAAATTGTAGGAGTTGAAATCGAAAATGTTTTACGTTATGTTTTTTGCGCCTGAATCTGGTTGATGGACCTCGGGCAACCTTCTCTAGTTCAGTGTTTCTCAGCCTTCCTAATGCCGCAAACCCTTAATAAAATTCTTCATGTTGTGGTGACCCCCAACCTTAAAATTATTTTTGCTGCTACTTCACAACTAATTTTGCTACTGTTATTAATCGTAATATCTGATATGCAGGATGGATTTTCATTCACTGGATGGTATTTGGCACACATACCCAATATGCCCAAATTTGAATACTGGTGAGTTTTGGGGAGGGATTGATTTTGTCATTTGGGAGTTGTAATTTGTAATTGTAAACTCAATTCATTCTTAAATTCCTTGTAGAACCTGGCAAGGGTTCAAATCCACTGGGTGACCTAATAATAATAATAATAATAATAATAATAATAATAATAATAATAACCTCTATCTGCCTAGAAAGTCTGGTGGCAGAGGACTTTTACAAGTCAAACAAGCAGTCGAAGAAGAAAAACATGCCCTGGCAGAATATGTAAAGGAAAGCCAAGAACCTGCTTTAATTGAATTCAATAATCAGAAACTTCTCAAAGCACAGCAGACAAAGAGTCAGTACAAGAAAACTGCACTCCAAACCAGAGCTGACAGCTGGCACAACAAAGCCTTGCATGGGCAGTTCCTTGAAAAGATTGAAGGAAAGGTTGACAAGGAGAAGACATAATAATAATAATAATAATAATAAGAAGAAGAAGAAGAAGAAGAAGAAGAGGAGGAGGAGGAGGAGGAGGAGGAGGAGGAACAAGAAACACCAACAACAACAACTGGCAGGAGACTCTTACAAGTCAAACAAGCAGTCGAAGAAGAAAAACACGAGGCCCTGGCAGAAGATGTCAAGGAAAGCCAAGCACCTGCTTTAACTGAAGTCAATAATCGGAAACTTCTCAAAGCACAGCAGACAAAAACTTCTCAAAGCACAGCTGACAGCTGGCACAACAAAGCCTTACATGGGCAGTTCCTTGAAAAAATTGAAGGAAAAGTTGAGAAGGAGAAGACCTGGTGATGGCTCACAAATGGAACCCTGAAGAAAGAGATGGAAGAAGGCCTGGTTCTTGCAGCCCAGGAGCAAGCCATCAGAACAAATGCAATTAAGGCCAGGATTGAAAAATCAGCGGACGACCCAAAATGCAGACTGTGCAAGGAAGCGGATGAAACCATGGACCATCTCCTCAGCTGTTGCAAGAAAATTGCGCAGATGGACTACAAACAGAGGCACAACTCTGCGGCCCAGATGATTCACTGGAACTTCTGTCACAAGGACCACCTGCCAGGAGTCAAGAATTGGTAAAGGGATCATAAACCTGCAAAGGTCGTGGAAAACGAACATGCAAAAATACTGTGGGACTTTTGAATCCAGACAGACAAAGTTTTGGAACACAATACACCAGACCTCATGATTGTGGAAAAGAAAAAAGTCTGGATGATTGATGTCGCCATTCCAGGTGAGAGTCGCATTGAGGAAAAACAACAGGAGAAACTCAGCCATTATCAAGACCTCAAAATTGAACTGCAAAGGCTCTGATGGCATAAACCAGTCCAGGTGGTCCCCGTGGTCATGGGCACACTGGGTGCCGTGCCAAAAGATCTCAGCCAGCATTTGGAAACAATAAACATGGACAAAATCATGATCCTGACTTGGATCTACGCGCATCATTCGAAAATACATCACACAGTCCTAGACGCTTGGGAAAGGTTCGACTTGTGATTTTGGGAAACGAAATCCAGCATAAAGATCTCGTTTGCTGTGACATACTGTGCTTTTGTGTCAATAATAATAACAACAATAATAATTTATTTATATCCCCCCACCACCATCTCGCTGAAGAGACTCGGGGCAGCTCACAAAAGCACTCCAAATGCCACACACATAGAATATACATTACATAAGCATATAAAAACAATAACAACATAAATTTACACAGCACTTTTACATAAAAACATCACATAATAAGGTTCAAAAATCCATAAAACACAGCAGTACTTGCAGATTAAAAATAGCTGTCTTCAAGGATCAATCCAAAGTGCCAGAGTGAAGCAAATCACGAAGTCCTCAAGTCTAACCATTACAATTCCAATCAAGGTCAAAGGCCTGCTTAAAAAGCCACATTTTTCCGATTCAACCAAAAAACTTGGGAGAGTGGGGGTTTGCCTGATCTCTGTAGGGAGGATATTCCAGAGCTGGGAAGCCACCACTAAGAAGGCCCTGTATCTAGTGCCCACCTACCGTGCTTGGGACGTAGGTGGGACCGAGAGAAGGGCCTCCCCGGCAGATCTCAGAGCCCACTCTGGTTCATAGAAGGAGATACAGTCTCGAAGAAGGTTGGACCTGAAGTGTAATCATCTGCACTTTGAATTGGGCAGCCAGTGGAGCTACTTTAATAGGGACGTAGTATGCTCCCTATTTATTTATTTATTTATTTACAGTATTTATATTCCGCCCTTCTCACTCCGCAGGGGACTCAGGGCAGATTACAATGTACATATACATGGCAAACATTCAATGCCATAGACACACAACATATATAGACAGAGACACAGAGGCTATTTAACATTCTGGCTTTTTCATGAGGGTATTCTTGCCACTAGGAGAGCTGTCGCTTCACCGTCCATTTGTGACAATGATGAAGTACTTCCTCATTCTTTGCATGCTTGCTGGAGATTTTTATGGCGTCATAAATTAGCCGCCCTGCATAAGCAATACCTAAATTTCCTACTTGACAGATGCAACTGCCTTTCAGGCTGCAAAGGCCGACAGCAAGCTGCACAAATTGGTCGGAAGCTCACTCCGACCTGGGCTGGCTTCGAACTCATGACCTTTTCTTCAATAGTGATCTTAATGCAACTGATTCCCAGCCAGCTGCACCACAGTTAGTAATCTGGCTAACGATCTTTGCACTAACTTCAGCTTCTGAGCCATCTTCAAGGCTGTCCCACGTAGAGTGCATTGCAGTAGTCCAKTCTGAATGTAGATGAAGCATGGACCACTGTGGCCAAGTCAGGCTTTTTGAGGTACRGTCGCAGCTGGTGCACCAGTTTTAATTGTGTGAAAGCCCACCCAGCCATTGCCTACACCTGATCTTCAAGGACCCCCCCCCCTCCCCCCAGACTGTGGATGTGTGTTTCAGGGGGACCTTGGACAAGTCGCACTCTCTCAGCCTCAGAGGAAGACCATGGCAAACCCATGCCAAGGAGCATCCTGTGATAAGTTTGCCTTTGGGTTGCCAAAGGTTGGAAATGATTTGATGGGACACAATGACAACAAGCAATATTTATTTATTTATTTATTTATTTACTTTATTTGTATACCGCTGTTCTCAGCCCTTAGGCAACTCACAGCGGTTAACAACAGAAGAGCAAAAATACAATACTACAATAACACGGTATAAAAACAGTTAACATCCTAACACCTTATACAATAATAATTAACAACAATAGCCATTCACTAGCGTCTCATCACTGAAAACATGATCCAGATCCGTCATCCATTGTTCCATTCCTATGTTCATTACACTCATTGCACTAACTATTCGAACGCCTGCTCAAACAACCAGGTCTTCACTTTTTTGCGGAATACCATTAATGATGGAGCTAGTCTAATGTCCGTGGGAAGGGCGTTCCACAGCCGAGGGGCCACCACCGAGAAGGCCCTATCTCTCGTCCCCGCCAGCCGTGCCTGTGAAGCAGGCGGGATCGAGAGCAGGGCCTCCCCGGAAGATCTCAAAGTCCTGGTGGGTTCATAGGCAGAGATGCGGTCAGATAGGTAGCTTCGGCCGGAACCGTTTAGGGCAGTGGTTCTCAACCTGGGGTCCCCAGATGTTTTTGGCCTTCAACTCCCAGAAATCCTAACAGCTGGTAAACTGGCTGGGATTTCTGGGAGCTGTAGGCCAAAAACATCTGGGGACCCCAGGTTGAGAAACACTGTTCTAGAGGTAAAGGCCAACGCCAGCACTTTGAATTGAGCCCGGTAGCAAATCGGAAGCCAGTGGAGTTGGCGCAAGAGGGGGGTGGTATGCTCCCTGCGCTCCGCTCCTGTTAGAATGATGGCTGCCAAGCGTTGGACTAGTCGAAGCTTCCGAGCTGTCTTCAAAGGCAACCCCACGTAGAGAGCGTTGCAGTAGTCTAAGCGGGATGTAACCAGAGCGTGGACTACCGTGGCCAAGTCAGACTTCCCAAGGTACGGGCGCAGTTGGCGCATGAGTTTTAACTGTGCGAATGCTCCCCTGGTCACCGCCGAAACCTGGGGTTCCAGGCTCAGCGATGAGTCCAGGATCACACCCAAACTGCGAACCTGCGTCTTCAGGGGGAGTGCGACCCCATCCAACACAGGCTGTAACCCTATGCCCTGTTCGGCCTTGCAACTGACCAGGAGGACCTCTGTCTTGTCTGGATTCAGTTTCAATTTGTTCGCCCTCATCCAGACCGTCACAGCGGCCAAGCACCGGTTCAGGACCTGGACAGCCTCCTTAGTAGAAGGTGGAAAGGAGTGACAGAGCTGGACATCATCTGTGTACAGATGACATCGCACTCCGAAACTCCGGATGATCTCCCCCAGCGGCTTCATGTAGATGTTAAACAACATGGGAGACAGTATTGAGCCCTGAGGAACCCCACAAGACAAAGGTTGTGGGGTTGAACAGGTGTCTCCCAGTAACACCTTCTGAGACCGGCCCTCGAGGAATGACCGGAGCCACTGCAGAGCAGTACCTCCGAGACCCATCCCTGCGAGGCGTCCCAGAAAGATATGACCATTTATCCCCCTTTTCCTCAACAGGTCTTAAACAGAGCCTGGGATGTGTAGTCAATGTTCAAACCACTCCATCAGATTGCCTCTCTGCTCTTGCAAACGTATCTCCACCCTTGACTCGCCAACTGAACTTTGTATCTCCTAATTGTTCAGAATATTGCAGCGGAATAGCATTATTTAACTGGAATGAGCAAATCATTCCTGATGTACCTTTCCTTACACTCCTGACACATAACCTACATATGTATTGGTGATGGAAGAAGGTGGATGAGGACAGAAAGAAGAGCAATGCAGATCTGATAAGAACTGAGCAGATGGTGAGATTCTAATCTTTACAGGTGCATCTACATCCGTGTTTCTCAACCTTCCCAATGCCGTGACCCCTTAATACAGTTCCTTCTGTTGTGGTGACCCCCAACCATCCATTTATTTTCATCGCTACTTCACAACTATAATTTTGCTCCTGTTGTGAATCATCTTGTAAATATCTAATATGCAGGATGTATTTTCATTCATTTGGCACAAATACTCGATACGCCCAAATTTGAATACTGGTGGGGTTGAGGGGAGGATTGATTTTGTCATCTGGGATTTATAGTTCACCTACAGTATCAAAGAGCATTCTGAACTCCACCAATGATGGAACTGAACCAAACTTGGGACACAGAGCTCCCAGGACCAACAACAAATTCTTGAAGAGTGTAGTAGGCATTGACCTTGGGTTTTGGAGTTATAGTTCACCTACATCCAGAGAGCACTGATGCATCTGGACCAAACTTGGCAAGAATACTCAATGTGACCAAATGTGGACACTGGTGCAGTTTGGGGAAGATAGACCTTGACATTTGGGAGTCGTAGTGGCTGGGATTTATAGTTCACCTATAATCAAAGAGCATTCTGAACTCCACCAATGATAGAATTGGGCCAAACTTCCCACAGGGAACCCCCACGACCAACAGAAAATACTGTGTTTTCTAATTGTCTTTGGCGACCCCTCTGACACCCCCTCGCAACCCCCCTAGGGATCCCGACCCCCAGGTTGAGAAACACTGATCTATATGGTAGAATTAATGCATTTTGACACTAGTTTAAATGCCATGTCTCAATGCTAAGGAATCCTGGCAGCTGCAGTTTGGTGAAGCGTCAACACTCTTTGGCTTAGACGGTGAAGGGCTTTGTAAAACTACATCTCCCATTATTCTACAGCATTGAACTGGTATTTGCATGCATTAGAATAATAGAATCCTAGAGTTGGAAGAGACCTCATGGGCCATCCAGTCCAACCCCATTCTGCCAAGAAGCAGGAATATTGCATTCAAAGCACCCCTGACAGATGGCCATCCAGCCTCTATGTAAAAGCTTCCAAAGAAGGATTTAAAAGCTTCCAAAGAAGGAAATTCTAACTAAGTGTAGATGCACCCTATATTAATAAGTACCTCATCACACTAGAGAATGAATCCACTCTAAATCCAGATTCTGCCTCCTGCAGAATTTTGGGGTTTGTAGTTTAGAGAGGAGCTTTTAACAGCCTCATTAAACTACAAACTCCAGAATTCTGCAGCAGGCAGAACCAGGATTTAAAGTGGATTCATTCTGTAGTGTGATGAAGTCGTATGAAGACCACTTTCTCCAGCCTGAGAGTTTCCACTTGCACACTCTTCCAAATCTCATTATCTCCAGTCATCAGATAATTGCAAGGTTGGGAGTGCCAGTCATCTGGAAAGAGAAAAAAAGAACTACTTTAGAACAGTGTTTCTCAACCTGGGGGTCAGGACCCCTGGGGGGGGGGTCGCAAGGGGGTCCCTGAAGAGGGGTCCCTGAAGACCATGAGAATATACAATATTTTCTGTTGGTCATGGGGGTTCTGTGTGGCAAGTTTGGCCTAATTCTATCATTGGAGGGGGTTCAGAATGCTCTTTGATTGTAGGTGAACTATAAATCCCGACAACTACAACTCCCAAATGTCAAGGTCTATTTTCCTCAAACTCCACCAGAGTCCACATTTGGACATATTGAGTGTTCGTGCCAAGTTTGGTCCAGATTGATCATTGTTTGAGTCCACAGGCTCTCTGGATTTAGGTGAACTACAACTCCCAAACTCAAGGTCAATGCCCACCAAGCTGTTCTAGCATTTTCTATTGGTCATGGGATTTCTGTGTGGCCAGGTCTGATCCAATTCCATCGTTGGTGGAGTTCAGAAAGCTCTCTGATTATAAGCGAACTATAAATCCCAGCAACTACAACTCCCAAATGACAACATCAATCTCCTCCTACCCCACCAGTATTCAAATGTGGGCGTATCGGGTATTTGTGCCAAATTTGGTCCAGTGAATGAAAATCCATCTTGCATATCAGATATTTACATTACAATTCATAACAGGAGCAAAATTACAGTTATGAAGTAGCAATAAAAATAATGTTATGGTTGGGGGTCACCACAACGTAAGGAACTGGATTAAGGGGTCATGACATTAGGTAGGTTGAGAACCACTGCTTTAGAAGGTGACAATAAACACTTGCCACCAGGGGTCATAACAACCAAACACCAATTGTGTAGAAAGTTGCAAATTTACATAACACAATAGTTCTCAACCTTCCTAATGCCACGACCCCTTAATACAGTTCCTCATATAGTGGTGACCCCCAACCATAACGTTATTTTCATGGCTGCTTCATAACTGTAATATGCAACATGTATTTTCATTCACTGGACCAAATTTGGCACAAATATCCAATACATCCAAATTTGAATACTGGTGGGGTTGGGGGTTGGGGGGGTTGATTTTGTCATTTGGGAGTTGTAGTTGCTGGGATTTATAGCTCACCTACAATCAAAGAGCATTCTGAACTCCATGAACAATGGAATTGAATCTATCTTGGCACACAGAACTCCCAAGACCAACAGAAACTATTGGAAGGGTTTGGTAGATATTGGCCTTGAGTTTTGGAGTTGTAGTTCACCTACATCCAGAAGGGGCTAAGTTTGGATCTGGACCAAACTTAGTACGAATACTCAATAGGCCCAAATGTGAACACTGGTGGAGTTTGGCGAAAATAGACCTTGACACATGGGAGCTGTAGTTGCTGGGATTTATAGTTAACCTACAATCCAAGAGCATTCTGAACTCCACGTACAATTGAATTGAACCAAACTTGGCATGCAGAACTCCCAAGACCAACAGAAAATATTGGAAGAGTTTGGTGGGCATTGGCCTTGAGTTTTGGAGTTGTAGTTCTCCTACATCCAGAGATGGCTGTGGACTCAAACAGTATTGGATCTGGACCAAACTTAGTACAAATACTCAATATGCCCAAATGTGAACACTGGTAGAGTTTGGGGAAAATAGACCTTGACACATGGGAGTTGTAGTTGCTGGGATTGATAACTAACCTACAATCCAAGAGCATTCTGAACTCCACGTACAATGGAATTGAACCAAACTTGGCACGCAGAACTCCCAAGACCAACAGAAAATACTGGAAGGGTTTGGTGGGCATTGACCTTGAGTTTGGGAGTTGTAGTTCACCTACATTCAGAGAGTGCTGTGGACTCAAAACAGTGAGGGAACTGCACCAAACTTGGCACGAATATTCCATATGCCCAAATGTGAACACTGGTGGTGTTTCGAGGAAATAGACCTTGACACGTGGTAGTTTTCGTTGCTGGGATTTATAGTTCACCTACAATCTAAGAGCATTCTGAACTACATCAGTGATGGAACTGAACCAAACTTGGCACACAGAACTCCCAAGACCAACAGAAAATACTGGAAGGGTTTGGTGGGAATTGACCTTGAGTTTGGGAGTTGTAGTTCACCTACATCCAGAGAGCAGGAGGAGGGCTTTTGGTGGGGGTATTCACCCTCTGGTTCAAAAAAAGAATAATAGGCAGAGAGGTCTTCAGACTTCTCTGTCAACAGGGTTCCTAAGACCATCAAAAATATATGTTTCCGAAACCCCCTTGCGACCCCCCCCCGGGGTCCCGACCCCCAGGTTGAGAAACACTGGCATAACAGATCAAGCAACCTTCCATCCCTCTCAGTCTTAACAAATGACTTTCTCTATTGATATTAATACTAATGAGGCAAGTTAAAAAGTAACATCCAAAGCACGATACCAATATATTTATAAAATATAATATAATATATATGTCATCCCATTTTTGGAATTTTTCTCTGAAAGTATATTATTTTGATTTAAATTGTTAATTAGATTGTCAGCATTGAAAATCAATTATTTCTTGGGGAAAGGGGGTGGGGAAATATTCTCTAGGCAATCATTAACCTTTATCACTTATAGAATATCCCAGCTGGCGATGAGATCTGGGCTACTTGTGCCAAGTGAACTTTCTCGCCCATAGAGTCAACAACGCTTGTGTATTCAGCGTCTTCCTGGACTTGCTGCAGCGACCTTGCACAAGCCGGGCTTCCCCTGGAAGGAGAGAGAGCTCCGTGGCGTAGCTCTAGGCTGGAAGAATGGCAGCACTGAACCCACACAGTGTCCTGGTGACCGGCTCCAACCGTGGCCTTGGCTTAGAGCTGGTCAAGCAACTGGCGGAGGGAAAGAACCCCCCGAGAAAGATCTTTGCCACCTGCCGAGACCCCGAGGGAACCCGTGCTCAGGTGAGCTCCAGGGTGGAGTCAGCTCTGTTAAGACCAGAGGATGGCATCAAGCGAGGGACTTCCTTCTCATGATGACTGGGGACCTCATCCCAGGAGCAGGGGGAACGCGGGGAAAAGTGGAGGGAACGTCTTACTCCATTTCCTCCTGTTGAGATCCATCTTCTAGGGTGGCCAGTCATCCCATCTCCTTTCCCTCTCTTTCCCTGTTTTCAAGATTAATAGTACCTGACTGCTGAAGATATATTCAGTGGATACAGAGTCCCACGGAAGGGCCCTTAGGCCATTCTTTGTGTGTCAGAAGTGAATTGAGAAACTGCAAGTCACTTCTGGTGTGAAAGAATTGGCCATCTGCAAGGACGTTGCCCAGGGGACATTGCCCGGATGTCTGAACGCATCTCCCTTGACGAACCACTGCGGAAACATTTCTAGAGAGACAAAAAGAGACAGCACAGATGGCATTCAGCTAGGATAGCTGCTAAAAATGCTGAGCTAATTGGGAGACACCCTAGCAGCTCCTGTGTGGGGAATTCAGAGCTATAAATCAGACCTTCTTCTGGGGAGGTCCTGCTCTCGGTCCCGCCACCATCACAGGTGCATTTGGCAGGGACGAGAGACATTTGGCAGGGGCCTTCTCCGTGGTGGCCCCCCAGCCATGGAACTCCCTTCCTGGTGAGATTAGATCAGCCCCCTCCCTCCTGTCCTTCAGAAGGATGGCGAAGATCTGGCTGTGGGACCAAGCCTTTGGGACAGTGCAGTGAGGCAAAATGGGGTCCTGAGATGATTTTAAAGCAACTTTTAATGTGAATATAAGTGACTTTAATGTTTGTATATATTTATGGTTTTATGTCCCGGCATTGAATGTTTGTCTTACTTCATTTCCTCCTGTTGAGATCCATCTTCTGGGGTGGCCAATCATCCCACTTCCTTTCCCTGCCTTTTCCTGTTTTGAAGTTGAATAGCACCCGACTCCTGAAGATGTGTTCTGTGGAAACAGAATCCCACAGAAGTGCCCTTATCGTATTATTTTAGTTTCCCACAAATTATGTGCTGGACCGTATGAGTGCAGATGTGGTTATATCTCAGTTCATCTTTATTAATAAGCATATATGTTGAGACCACAAGGCTGGCTTTGGCCTATAAAGTCCTGAACAGTTCTGGCCCAATTTACTTGTGCGAATGTATCTCCCACTACAATTCACCTAGGGCCCAAAATCAACTGGGGAGTCCCTGCTTGTTGACGCCCACCCCCATCCTCACAATCATGGGGACAAGGGATGGGGCCTTTTCTGTGGTGGCCCCTTGGCTGTGGAACTCCCTCCCAAGCAAAATTAGATCTGCTCCATTCTTCCTGACTTTCGGAAACAAGTGAAGTCCTGGCTATGGGATCAGGCCTTTGCAGACTAGGCTGACCTGCTGCAGCAACGGCTTTTACGGAACTGACTGACTGCCCCTAGGACGATGACTTAAACCGGCGACTATTCACTGTTTAATGTTTTATACTGTTTTATTTTGTTTTACTGTTATGTTATTTAAATTGCGTATTTATGTTTTTGATTGTGGGCACCATGGGGTGTTGTTTTGTTAGTCGCTTTGAGTCACTCTGCAGAGGTCGAGATAGGACAGGATACAAATGTCCAAAATAAATAAATAATCATGAAGAGGACAGTGTGAGTTTCACAAGTGATTCTTAAGAATGATAGGTACGTAGCTTTGAAACTGTGGGCAAGCTCCTTTTGTAAAAGGGCTTTTAGTATAGACACAGGGAAGTTTTCAGCCTGGGGTTAGTGGGCAAACTAAGGCCCGAGGGCTGGATGCAGCTCTTATCTCAGGCATTTCTCATTTTCTCTGGGCTCTCAGCATAAGGACCCACGGCATCCTTATACAGAAAGGACAGAGGAAGAAGGCACGCAGCAGCCAAGAGCTCTCGGGAGTGCTCTCAGCCACAGCATGTCTCGCCCTCTTCCCAGCATAAGTGTTGCAATCCAGATCAGGAAACAAGACCATAAGATAACCATCCACCACACTTGACTGTGGGAAAAAACAATCCCTTTTTATTGGTGAAAAAATAGTTACAAAATAGAGGAAAATGCAAAGTCAAAAAGCCACAGTAAAATTCAGCAGTCAGGAATATCTATGAACTAGATCAAAATTCCAGAAGCAACACTGTCAAAACCTGGAACCTGTTAGCATTTCACTAACCGTACTTGGAACACTAGAAGCCTCTTGGGGTGCAGGCCATGGGAAACGAGAAATCTGCCAAGGTAATGCCTCAGTCTAAACGATGCCTGATCTAACGAGACAGCCCAGGGAGAGGCACTTAAAACTAAAGAAACTGTTTCGGGACACGCCTCCAGGCTTTGAAGCCTGGGCCTCCCTTTCCCTTAATCTGCTTGACCTTCACAGACTCTGCGATTCACTCCTGTTTTTCCAAATCTGCTCTTTCTATCCTCATTAAGGAAGCTGGGTGTTAGCTCCTCTGGAGAGCTATCCCTGCTTGGTTCTGAAACATTCTCATCAGGTTGTGTAGTTTCACTTTCCAAGCCACTGACCTCAGAATCAACATCTTCCAAACCATCAAAGAAAAATACATGTTCAGTAGCCTGTTCAGTTGCATCAGGAAATACAATCAGAGAATCAGGTTCAGGTTCACATGCAGGCTGAACCCCAACAATAAGGAGGGTGCGAGGGGCCTCATCCTTATGCCGAGAGGACAACCCGAGGAAGGCACGCAGTGGCAGAGAGCTCTCTGGAGTGCTCTTGGTTGTCACCAGTCTCGCCCTCCTCCCAGCATAAGTTTGAGAGGACAGCCTGAAGATTGGGGGGCGGGGGGAGGATTGGGGAGGAGGATTGGGGCAGTTGCCACATGTCTTGTTTTCCTCCCGTTTTCCTTCTGCCAGTAGGACAACCTGAGAATAGCCTGGGCCCTGCCCTGCCTTGTCCCACCCCCTCCAGGCCCCAACCTCTTCACTCAACTGTTTCAGTCAGTTGAACCCCATAAAAAAAATTGTTCATGCCTGGGTTAGTGGGTGCGCATTTCCTGAGGTGACCCATTTATGAAAGGTGTGTTAGGGATATCAGTGGCTACTTTTTCGTAATCCTTCTCACTTTGCTCCCATTTTAACTGCATACATACTATATATACATACACTTAGAGAACAGAATGATGCTGGGGAAAATGGAAGGAAAAAGGACGAGGGGCCGACCAAGGGCAAGATGGATGGATGGGATCCTTGAAGTGATTGGCTTGACCTTGAAGGAGCTGGGGGTGGCCACGGCCAACAGAAAGCTCTGGCGTGGGCTGGTCCATGAGGTCATGAAGAGTCGGAAACAACTGAACGAATGAACAACAACAACAACATACTATAAACCTTTTTCTGGTTCTCTTTCCACCCTATCTCTCACAATCCAATGTTCAGTATTTATTTTTCCCATCCTAAGTCTTGCATTCATGTTTTGCAGGACTTGAGGAATTTGGCTCGCGAACACAAGCAAATAGAGATTATCCCGCTGGGTAGGTGGCTGGCCGGACACAACACCTGGTCCTAAACTGGTGGAATGGGGAAATGGATGTTCAAGGCTTTGGGAAATCAGAAGGGGCATAGTGATGGGGAGGTTGTGGGCTGGATTTGCTAGCAAAATGCTTGCCAGGCTGTTCCCTCATATAATTATAGTCTAAATTCCATAGAAATTAGAATCCTGATGGCATGCATTGATCCCCTTTACGATATTCCTTCTTTCCTGTAGTCGTTTCTGATCCAGCCAGCATCAAGGCAGTGGTCACCAGAGTCACGGAGCAGCTGGGAGGATCCGGGCTGAATTTGCTGATCAATAATGCTGCGATCGCAAAGGCCAACACGATGGAGTCGGAGACGCGGGAGGATATGATGGAGGTGTATGACACTAACGTGGTTGGGCCCATGATGGTCAGCCAGGTGAGGGCATGCAATGGCATCTTCCTCACAGGTACCTGGTGTTGTTTTGCAAAGCCATTAAGGTTTTGAGGAGAAGGGGAATCCTCCTCTTCCTCCTCCTCTTTCCTTGGGGTTATTATTAACATGATTGCTAATTACTACAAAAATCATTTATTTTTGTAATTATGAAATATTAACTTTATTAAGTCTACTAATAATATTGAAATGGCAGGGAGAAGGTTTCAGGAAAAGAGACAAAGAGAGGTCCGGAGGTCTCAAAAGCATGGATTTTATTTCCAGCTGGGACTCTGGTGAGGAGTTGTGTCCAAAAGCACCAGAGCAATGATATAGGTGTGGACTATGGCTTTTATACCCTCCAATCGCAGTCAAACAAAGAACATGCGTCTACATACATTGGCACCATTCACTGCGTCATCTTAGCATCATAAGAATATCAAGTTCCACTTTCCAACATGCAAAAGGCATGTCTCTGTGTCTTTCTTTCTAGCAACAGCTTACATTCATCAATCAAGGGGCCTAACTTTGACTTGTCAGGAGGGAGAGGGGCGCTCCTTTTAGAGCCTAGTTGTACCAGTCTGTTGTCACTAGGACAGGCTTCTCTCTCTCCTGGAATGTATAGATAACATGCCCCCTCTTCAGCCCCCCTCTTGCTGTGCCTGGACAGCAGCTTGGGTTTCCTATACAGAGAGAACTTGATTTTTCTATACATTTCAGTGCTTGTAAAGCACATACAATTTATACATAAATAAATATCTATTTTTCCAATATCTCTTCATCAATATTAGTTATCATATCAATTAATTATTAAAATTTAGAATAAGGAAAAACACCAAAGCATCATGCCAAAATGCAGCCTGATGAACATATCCATAGAAATATTTGTGAAAAGAATTGACTAAATTGAGGCCGTTGTACTTTGGCCACATCATTGAGAAGGGAAGACTCACTTGAAAAAACAGTTATGCTTCATAAGTTAAAAAGTAGAATGAAAAAGGAAAAGACAGGGGATAGGGTGCCTTGGAGATGTCTCATTCATTGGATCTCCATGAGTCTAGATCAACTTGAAGGCAAACTTCCCATACAGTACCCCCATGACCAACAAAAAAGACTGTTTTCTGATGGTTTTTGGTGACGCCTCTGACATCCCCTCGTGATCCCTCCCAGGGCTCCTGACCCCCAGTTTGATAAATGCTACCTTAAGCCTTCTCTCTTCTTCTGCAGGCATTCATGCCCTTGATCAAGAAGGCTGCTCAGGAAAGCCCCCAGAAAGGGATGAGCTGCAGCAAAGCGGCCATTGTCAACATGTCCAGCGAAGGCGGCTCCATCACCAACGTTTTCGTGTTCCATCTTGGGCAGGTAGTCTCTTACCGGTGCAGCAAGGTATGGACATGTTTGTCATGCAAAGACCAATGTTGACTGTGTTAACATAAAAAGCCTGGACCTCCTTTTGTAGAAGAACAACGTATCATTTCCCTTCTTGCTCTTGGCATGTCTCTTTCCTAGGCTGCCCTGAACATGCTCACAAAGTGCCAGTCCCTGAGATATGCGGAAGACCAGATCCTGTGTGTCGCGATGCATCCCGGATGGGTGCAGACGGACATGGGAGGCACCTTGGTAAGCATTTAAGAATGATCTCCTTCCTAGAATCCTATAACTCCCAGAAATCCAAGACAGTTTTCCACCTGTTAGGATTTCTGGGAGTTGAAGGCCAAAACATTTGAGGACTCACAAGTTGAGAATCACTTTTCTAGGTGGTTGTTGAGGGCCTCCTAAAGTCGCTATATAAATCCAGATCAATGGTTCTCAACCTATAGGTCCCTCCCCAGGTGTTTTGGCCTACAACTCCCAGAAATCCCAGCAAGGTTACCTGATGTTAGGATTTCTGAGAGTTGAAGGCCAAAACACCTGGGGACTCACAGGTTGAGAACCACTTTTCTAGATGGTCATTGAGGGCTTCCTGAGGTCACTATATAGATCTAGATGGTTGTTGAGGGTCTCCTAAGGTCACTATATAGATCTAGATCAGTGCAGGCATGTAGCCGGGGGGGGGGGGGGGGCTTCATCCCCCCCCCCCCCCGAAATTCTCATGGTGGTTCGCGAGAAGGCCTTACTGGTGCATTATTTAAACTGTTATGTTTATTCATATCATGATTTGATCACCATACTCAATATATCCCATATGCATGGGGGTATTGGGGTAATGATACAAAAGGTTTGCTAGGTAGACCCTCTTTCACTCAGACTCAGCCCCCCCCCCCCCGAAACTCAGCCCTCCCGAAACCCCCCTGAAAAAAAATCACACACACCCCCGAAACGAAATCCTGGCTACGGGCCTGGATCAGTGGTTTTCAACCTGTAGGTCCCTCCCCAGGTGTTTTGGCCTACAACTCCCAGAAATCCCAGCTAGTTTACCTGATGTTCGGATTTCTGAGAGTTGAATGCCAAAACACCTGGGGACCCACAGGTTGAGAACCACTTTTCTAGATGGTCATTGAGGGCTTCCTGAGGTCACTATATAGATCTATATGGTTGTTGAGGGCTTCCTGAGGTCACTATATAGATCTAGATGGTTGTTGAGGGCCTCCTAAGGTCACTATATAGATCTAGATCAGTGGTTCTCAACCTGTAGGTCCTTCCCCAGGTATTTCGGCCTTCAACTCCCAGAAATCCCAGCCGTTTACCTGATGTTAGGATTTATGAGAGTTGAAGGCCAAAATACCTGGGGACCTACAGGTTGAGAACCACTTTTCTAGATGGTCATTGAGGGCTTCCTGAGGTCACTATATAGATCTAGATGGTTGTTGAGGGCCTCCTAAGGTAACTATATAGATCTAGATGGTCCTTGAGGGCCTCCTAAGGTCACTATATAGATCTAGATCAGTGGTTCTCAACCTGTGGGTCCCTGGATGTTTTGGCCTACAACTCCCAGAAATCCCAGCCAGTTTTCCAGCTGTTAGGATTTTTGGGAGTTGAAGGCCAACAGATGTTGAGAGCCACTGCCTTAGAGAGAGGTGCACTTCTATGCACACGGAGAAGCTGTAAGTGATTCTTCCCCATTTTCTCCTTAATGGCTGAACTTGGTGTGAACACAAGTTCTTAGGGCGGTGTCCCTTGTTCATTTCTGCATTTTGCCCAGTACATAACCTTCCCCCCTCCCCCCATTTTCTTTTCCCAGGCCACACTGAAAAAAGACCAGAGTGTGCAAGACATCCTGAACACCCTTTCCAAACTTTCTGAGAAAGACACTGGCACCTTTGTGAATTGGGAGGGAAAAAGTGTTCCCTGGTGAAACTGGAGGAAGAGCAATACAAACAATGCAGACAGCAACCTTTCATCCAATATATTCTACACTGCTGAATATCTGTCTTCTTTCTAACTGCCCCATATGCTTAATTTGGGCAGCCATAGATTATCTAATTCCTTTGTCATTTTCTTTAATAGGTGGTGGTTAGGTGGTAGCCACACACTAATGATATACTGTATATACTCGAGTATAAGGCAACCCAAATATAAGCCGATGCACTTAATTTTACCACGAAAAACTGGGAAAACGTATTGACTCAAGTACAAGCCAAGGGTGGGAAATTCAACAGCTGTAGATACTAATAAAATTACATTAATTGAGGCATCCATAGGTTAAATGTTTTTGAATATTTGTCGTATTTCCGGGGCGTTCCGGAGCGATCGTGTCTATTGCCCTGGCCATCTCCCCGTTCCAGAGAGTCACCAGGGCATCAACAGGATCACCAACCGAGGCAGCGGGAAACTCCCCAAGAGCCATCAGGAATCCATCCGGATCCATAAGCCTCCTGGGGCGGACCATCTTAATGGGTCCCCCACCTCTGCAGAGGTTAGGAGGTGCAGTAAGTCTAAAGCTGACCAGATGGTGGTCGGTCCATGGCAACGGAGAGATGGATAACTCCTCAACCCCGCCACCTTGCTCCCATCCTTGACAGAAGACCAAATCCAATGTGTGCCCAGCACTGTGGGTGGGGCCAGTTACTTGTTGGGACAGCCCCATGGTTGCCATGGAAGACATGAAGTCCTGAGCCGCTCCCACTAAGGCAGTCTCGGCGTGTATATTGAAGTCCCCCAGCACAAGAAGCCGTTGGGACTCCAATGACAGGCTCGAGACTACCCCTGCTAGCTCAGGTAGGGAGACTGTAGTGCAGCGAGGTGGGCGGTACACTAACAGAATCCCTATTCTGTCCCGGTCCCACCCTCAGGTGGACACATTCAAAATTAGTCGACTGTGGGATGGGGCCTCTGGTCAGAAAGATTGAATTTTTGTAGACTACCGCAACCCCGCCTCCCCGCCCTCCAGGCCTCGATTGGTGCTGTACGGAGAAGCCTGGAGGGCAAAGCTGGGTTAGATTTACTCCTCCAGCTTCGTCCAACCAGGTCTCCGTAATGCACGCCAGATCTGCCCGTTCCTCCAGAATTAGATCCTGGATGAAAGATGTTTTACCGTTGACAGATCTGGCGTTCAACAGCACCATCTTCAACCCGGAGGGACCGCCAGCCTGGGTACACCCACTTACCCTGTCAGGAGACCGGTTGCATGTTATTAAATTTTTTAGATTTCTTTTTCTCTCCCTAGGCCGAATTTGAGTTGTTGATTTCCTGCTACTTTTGAGCCGAATTGATGGCCGAATTGATGGTCTCCCTTTCCCGCATCTCCCCCTCCCCGTTATGGTTTCTATGGGGACCCCTCGGCCAATGGAATGCTCCTCTTCATCCATGTTGCACTTCAGGGTTACAACCTCATCCCATGGTTCCCTCCAGATTATTTCATTCGTTAATTTCCCCTTCTGCCGTCCTAGTTCCTTCCAATCGTTTCTGACCCCTGCACTACTATTAGCCGAGCTAAACCAGCTCCTTGGTTCAACGAGGAGCTGGCAGCAATGAAGCGAAAAAAGAGGAGACTAGAGCGTGTGTGGCGTTCGGATCCGAGCGAGTCAAACCGAGCACGGTTTGTTGCCCTATTAAGGGCATATGCCGTGGCAATAAAGGCGGCAAAGAAATCCTTCTTTGCGGCCAACATTGCGTCCGCAAAGAACCGTCCGGCTGAGCTGTTTCGAGTTGTCAGAGGCCTATTAAAGCCCACCACTCCGGATGGGAGCCCTGACAACTCGACGGCCCGCTGTGAAGCATTTGCACGGTTTTTTGCGGACAAAGTCGCTTTGATCCGTTCGGGCCTGGATACCATGTTAATGGCGGTCTCTGAAGATGTGACGAGAACACCTGTCTGTCCGATTTTGATGGATTCGTTTCAATTGGTGAAACCTGGGGATGTGGATGAGGTGCTTGGAGGGATGAGAGCAACCACATGCATCCTAGACCCCTGCCCATCCTGGCTTCTAAAGGAGGCCAGAGGGGGATTGGCCGAGTGGGTGAAGGTGGTGGTTAATGCCTCCCTTCGGGAAGGCAAAATTCCAGCCAGCTTAAAACAAGCTGTTATAAAACCGCTGTTGAAAAAACCATCACTGGACCCCACTCAATTCAACTATTGGCCTGTTTCCAATCTCCCCTTCTTGGGCAAAGTCCTGGAACGTGTGGTGGCCTCACAACTCCAAGCATTCTTGGTAGACACTGATTATCTGGATCCGGCACAGTCTGGCTTTAGGCCGGGACATGGTACCGAGACAGCCTTGGTCGCCTTAGTGGATGATCTCCGGCGTGAGCTTGACAGGGGGAGTGTGTCCCTGTTGGTTCTGCTGGACCTCTCAGCGGCCTTCGATACCGTCGACCACGGTATCCTTCTGGGACGCCTCGTGGGAATGGGCCTGGGGGGCACTGTTTTACAGTGGCTCAGGTCCTTCCTAGAGGACCGTACCCAGAAGGTGTTGCTGGGGGACAACTGCTCGACCTCACAGCCATTGACTTGTGGGGTCCCGCAGGGCTCAATATTGTCCCCCATGTTATTTAACATCTACATGAAGCCGTTGGGAGAGATCATCCGGAGTTTCGGGGTGCGGTGTTATCTGTACGCAGATGACGTCCAACTCTGTCACTCCTTTCCACCTACTACTAAGGAGGCTGTCCAGGTCCTGAATCGGTGCTTGGCCGCTGTGTCGGACTGGATGAGGGTGAACAAATTGAAACTCAATCCAGACAAGACAGAGGTACTCCTGGTCAGTCGGAAGGCCGAACAGGGTATAGGGTTACAGCCTGTGCTGGACGGGGTCGCACTCCCCCTGAAGACGCAGGCTCGCAGCTTGGGTGTGACTCTGGATTCTTCGCTAAGCTTGGAACCCCAAGTTTCAGCGGTTTCCAGAGGAGCATTTGCACAGCTTCGGCTCGTGCGCCAGCTGCGCCCGTATCTTGGGAAGTCGGACTTGGCCACGGTAGTCCACGCTCTTGTCACATCCCGTATAGATTACTGCAACGCGCTCTACGTGGGGTTGCCCTTGAAGACTGCCCGGAAGCTTCAGATGGTCCAGCGCTCGGCAGCCAGGTTGCTAACGGGAGCGGCACTCAGGGAGCACACCACCCCCTTGCTGAGCCAGCTCCACTGGCTGCCAATTTGCTACTGGGCACAATTCAAGGTGCTGGCTTTAGCCTATAAAGCCCTACACGGTTCCGGCCCCACTTACCTCTCCGAACGCATCTCCACCTATGAACCGGCGAGGACGTTAAGATCGTCCGGGGAGGCCCTGCTCTCGGTCCCGCCAGCGTCACAAGCGCGGCTGGCGGGGACGAGAGACAGGGCCTTCTCGGTGGTGGCCCCTCGGCTATGGAATGCCCTACCAGTGGACATCAGGCAGGCCCCTTCGTTGCTGGTGTTTCGGAGGAGGGTTAAGACGTGGCTCTATGAACAGGCGTTCGGATAACTATGCAATGACAACTAACTCAGTAAGACGGCATTTTGAACAAGGAACGAAAAAGGACTGTGAGAACGGGATCTGATTCTAATTGAGGCGTTGATGACTATATGTGTGTCGTTTGTGTATGTG
This sequence comes from Anolis sagrei ordinatus, assembly GCF_025583915.1. Taxonomy (NCBI): domain Eukaryota; kingdom Metazoa; phylum Chordata; class Lepidosauria; order Squamata; family Anolidae; genus Anolis; species Anolis sagrei. The sequence continues at coordinate 42,157,897 of NW_026847993.1, forward strand.
TGTCTTATTTACTGTCAGTGTTGCCCATTTTTATTGTAAACCGCATTGAGTCGCCGTCCCAGGCTGATAAATGCGGTATACAAATGGAGTAAAAAAATAAATAATAAATAAAAGCAGTAAATTAGCTTTGTAAGTGGAAAAGTAGGGTCACCAAAAACAATATGGTATCAATAACAATGTTATAACAACAACAACAACAACAACAACAACAATAATAATAGAAGTTCATTTGTATCCCACCTTATCTCCCCAAGCGGACTCAGGCCAGCTTCCAACATAGTATCAGGCAAACATTCAATGCCTATATAAACAATGCAGAGCTAGGTACAGATCTATAGCCATATATACTAATTTCACACCTGCATTTCCCCCTGAAACGTTTGCAAATCCCCTCTCTCTATATGTGCATTTCCCTCCAGCAATATTTGCAAGCCCTATATATCTATATTCACATTTATTTAGCTAGATATTTCTCACTCTATAGATATTTATATTTATATAGGATTTGCAGAGGCATGCAAACATGTGAGGGGGAAATTCATATAAAAATAATGTATACATAGAGCAACAGATATACAAGTACTTGGAAATCTCTAGATATTTATATGTATATAGGATTTGCAAAGACCTACAAACATATGAGGGGGAAACTTCCGAGGGAACAAAATGCACATATGAAGTTCATACATTTAGATATACACACAAACAGGCCAGGAAATTGGGTGAATGAGATCCATACAAACAAGGAGGACATGAAATATATCTATCTCTGGGTTGTTGTATGACCAGGGTGGGACAAAGGACTCTTGTCTGCTGGAGCTAGGGGTGAATGTTTCAACTGACCACCTTGATTAGCATACAATGGCCTGACAGTGCCTGGAGCAATCTTTTGTTGAGAGGTGATTAGATGTCCTTGTTTGTTTCCTCTCTTTTGCTGTGAATTTGATGGCACTGTCAGGCCATCAAATGATAATCAAGGTGGTCAGTTGAAACATTCCCACCTAGCTCCAGCAGACAATAGTCCTTTGTCCCACCCTGGTCATTCCACAGATATATAAACTCTTTTTCCTAGTTCCAAGAGACCTCACTACCTCTGAGGATGCTTGCCAAAGATGCAGGCGAAACGTCAGGAGAAAATGCCTCTAGACCATGGCCATATAGCCCGAAAAAACCTACAACAACCCAGTGATTCCGGCCATGAAAGCCTTGGACAATATATCTATCTCCTTGCCTCCCTTTTGACTGGAAAAGAAAACACACCGTCAAGGGAGGGGAAGAGGAGACAGAAATATATCATATATTCGGGTTATCTTTGAGTATATACGGTAGTTATTTTCAGACTTTGGAAAAGTTACGTTTTGCACTACAACTCACTGGATCCTCACTTTAAAAAGTACTTTCCCAAAGCTTTGTACTTTTTCATGATACGGGGCACAGGAGTAGAAATGAGTCCCTCCTAGCCGAGAGATTTTGGGCCACTTTGAAAGGCAACTTCCAAACTTCTCGCAGCCAAACAACACTCTATAGACAAGTGGTCCGTTCCTTTTCTAAAAGCCCCATAAACTGCAAAAAATATACAATGTGTATGGTTTTGTAAGCTTGCATAGGGAATTTTAAGCACTTTTGGTTGGTCTAATAAAAGTATTGCTACAATATGGACATTGGATCCTTGTGGGTGTCTTGATTTCCAAGCTGTTCAGAATTGTCCAAGGTTCAGCTGGTTATCTGGCAAGGAAACGAGTCCAATGTGGGCGAGGCAAAACTACGGTGAGGTGGATCTGGAATTGGTTAAATGGACGAAACCCAGAGGGTGATTCTCCCAAGGCTTCCTCCTCTTCATCCTGGAAAGAAGTGACGAGCGGAGTGCCACAAGCAGGGTTCCCCCCTGGGCCCGGTCCTGTTCAGGATCTTCATTCATGACTTAGATGAAGGGCGAGAAGGCAGGATCATCGAGTTTGCAGATGACACCAAACTGGGAGGGACAGCCAAGACTCCAGAGGACAGGAGCAGGATTCAAAGGGATCTTGACAGATTAGAGAGATGATGGGCCAAAACTAACAAAATGAAGTTCAACAGGGACAAATGCAAGATACTCCACTTAGGCAGGAAAAAAGAAATGCAAAGAGACAGAATGGGAGGTGATGCCTGGCTTTAGAGCAGGGCGTGTGAAAATGATCTTGGAGTCCTCGTGGGGTGGAAAGCGAACATTAGCCAGGAATGTCATGCGGTGGTAAAAAAAAAAAGCCAATGGGATGTTGGCCTGCATCAAGAGGAGCCTAGTATCTAGATCCAGGGAAGTCATGCTTCCCATGCTCTATTCTGCTTGGTTAGGCCACACCTGGAATCACACTATGTCCAGTTCTGGGCATCACAATTGAAGAGAAATATCGATAAGCTGGAATCTGTCCAGAGGAGGGCGACTCAAATGATCAAAGTGTCTGGAGAACACGCCCTATGAGGAGTGGCTTAAAGAGCTGCTCATGTTTAGCCTGCAGAAGAGAAGGCTGAGAGGAGATATGAGAGCCATATATAAATATGTGAGAGGAAATCACAGGGAGGAGGCTTCCTTTCTGCTGCCCTGGAGACTAGGAGCAATGGCTTCAAACTACAAGAAAGGAGATTCCATCTGAACATGAGGAAGAACTTCCTGACTGTGAGAGCTGTTCAGCAGTGGAACTCTCTTCCCTGGAGTGTGGTGGAAGCTCATTCTTTGGAGGCTTTTAAACAGAGGTTGGATGGCTATCTGTTGGGGGTGCCTTGAATGCAATTTTCCTGCTTCTTGGCAGAATGGGGTTGGACTGGATGGCCCACCTGGTCTCTTCCAACTCTATGATCTGCAAAGACATGCAATTTAGCAATTGATTAGTATGGGTATGTCTGACTCTAGTAGTGAAGAAAATAGAGGCTAAATGGTGGATCGTGTTGTTTATTTGTTCAGTTGCTTCCAACTCTCGGTGACCTCATGGACCATCCCAGGCCAGAGCTCCCTGTTGGCTGTGGCCACTTGCAGCTCCTTCAGAGTCAAGCCAGTCATTTCAAGGATGCCATCCACCCACCTTGCCCTTGGTCGGCCCTTTTTCCTTCCATTTTCCCCAGCATCATTCTCTTCTCCAAGCTCTCCCCAGTCTTCTCATGATGTGGCCAAAGGACTTCATCTTTGTATCCAGTGACCAGTTGGGCTTTATTTCCTGGAGTATGGACTAGTTGATCTTCTCAAGGTCCAAGGCACTCTCCAAATTGTCCTCCAGCACCACAGGTCAGCCTTCCTTGTGGTCCAGATCTTGCATCCATAGGTTGCTACGGGGAACACCATGGCTTTAACTATGCAGATCTTGGTGGCCAGGGTGATGTCTCTGCTCTTCACTGTTTTATCAAGATTGGTCATTGATCTCCTCCCAAGAAGGAAACGAAGGAAACTGTGGCTCATTCCTGAGGACATTTCCATCACTTAGAACAATTAAAACTAAAAAGGGAAGAACCAACAAATCTATATAAATAAAAATGTAATGTTTGTTTGTGGGATTAACCTAACTCAAAAACCACTGGACGAATTGACACCAAATTTGGACAGAATACGCCTAACATCCCAATGAGTGGCCATCACTCAAAAATTGATTGTGTTATTTGGGAGGTGTAGTTGCTGGGATTTATAGTTCAACTACAATCAAAAGGCATTCTGAATTCCACCAATGATGGAACTGAACCAAACTTGGCACACAGGACTTCCAAGAACAACAGAAAACAGTAGAAGGGATTGGTGGGCATTGACCTTGAGTTTGGGAGTTGTAGTTCACCTACATCCAGAGAGCACTGTGGACTCAAACAATGATGGATCTGGACCAAACTTGGCACGAATATTCCATATGCTCAAATATGAACACAGATGGGGTTTGGGGAAATAGACCTTGACATTTGGGAGTTGTAGTTACTGGGATTTATAATTCACTTAAATCAAAGTCCTTTTACATGAAGGACATACATTGGGTTGTTAGCTTCAACAGAATCAAATGTTTGCAAGGTAATAAGTTTTAGAACATTTATTTCCATGTCCACGGGGACAACTTCAGCAAAACTGAGGTTTGTTTGGATGGCACTTGTGGCCCCTTTCAACTCTCAATTCAACGAAAACCAAGAGTTGTGGGAAAGAGGAGGAACAGAAATATTCAGGCCAGAAAAGGACACAAACAAACACAGAGGGAACAGAACGTAGAGATAAGAAGCATTTGCAAATTGTTGCAAAAGCCAGTGAACAAAGAGCGAAACAGCGGAGTTAGAGGATTCTGAAGGGAGAGAGATCAAGAAGGGTGGGAGAACATTTGCTTTTATGATCCCCTCCCACAGTAACAATAAGAAAGAAAATGATAAAGTGACCGCGGAAGGAAGGGAAAGAGAACAAGACAAAGGTAGCCTTTATTGCACGATGCTCGCTCTCCGTTGCCCTTTGTTCAGGGTTGCACGGGTGTGGCAAAGAGAGGCAAAGGGTTGGACAGCTCCCCGCAGATTATGTCTTCCGTGTTTTATTTCTTTCTCCACGGACACTTCTCTGCTTGGCCTTTCTCGTGTCACGCAATTACAGCACTTTGGTCCCACTTTTCACTGCCGTGGTTTTATTTTATGGGTCTCTGTGACTTGAAACGCTTTCATGTGTCTAGGGTTCTCTGATGGAGAGTTCTAATGTAGTGGTTCTCAACCTTCCTCACGCCACGACCCCTTCATACAGTTGTGATGACCCCCAACCATAACATATTTTTCGTTCCTACTTCACAACTGTCATTTTGCTCCTGTTATGAATCACCATGTAAATGTGGTGGTGACCCCCAACCATTATTTTCGTTGCTATTTCATAACTGTCATTTTGCTCATGTAAATATCTGATATGCAGGATGCATTTTGTCATTTTGGAGTTGTAGTTGCTGGGATTTATAGTTCACCTGCAATCCAAGAGCATTCTGAACTCTACCAACGATGGAATTGAACCAAACTTGGCACACAGAACTTCCATGACCAACAGAAAATACTGGAAGGGTTTGGTGGGCATTGACCAAATTTGAATACTGGTGAGGTTGGGGCAGTATTGATTTTGTTATTTTGGAGTTGTAGTTGCTGGGATTTATAGGCACTAGATCAGCATTTCTTAACCTGGGGGTCAGGACCCCTGGGCCTGGGGATTGTGAGGGGTGTCAGAGGGGTTGCCAAAGACCATCGGAAACCACAGTATTTTCTTTTGGGCATGGGGGTTTTGTGTGGGAAGTTTGGCCCAATCCTTTCATTGGTGGGGTTCAGATTGCTCTTTGATTGGAGGACAACTATAAATCCCAACTACAACTCAAGGTCTATTTTTCCCAAACTCCACCTGTGTTCACACTTGGGCATATTGAGTATTCATGCCAAGTTTGGATCATATCCATCATTGTTCAAGTCCACAGTGCTCTCTGGATGCATGTGAACTACAACTCCCAAACTCAAGGTCAATGCCCACCAAACCCTTCCAGTATTTTCTCTTGGTTGTAGCTGTTCTGTGTGCCAAGATTGGTTCAATTCCATCATTGGGGGAGTTCAGTATGCTCTTTGATTCGAGGTGAACTATAAATCCCAACTACAACTCAAGTTCTATTTTCCCCGAACTCCACCTGTGTTCACATTTGAGCATATTGAGTATTTATGCCAAGTTTGGACCAGATCCATCATTGTATGAGTTCACAGTGCTTTCTGGATGTAGGTGAACTACAACTCCAAAACTTAAGGTCAATGCCCACCAAACCCTTCTACTGTTTTCTGTTGGTCATGGGAGTTCTGTGTGCCAAGTTTGGTTCAATTCCATCATTGGTGGAGTTCAGAATGCTCTTTGATTGGAGGTGAACTATAAATCCCAGCAACTACAACTCCTGAATGACAAAATTAGTCCCCTTGTTCCCCCCACCCCAACCCCACCAGTATTCAAATTTGGGCATATCGGGTAATTGTGCCAAATTTGGTCCAGCAACGAAAATAATGTTATGGTTGGGGGTCACCACAACATGTGGAACAGTCCACAGTGCTCTCTGGATGTAGGTGAACTACAACTCCCAAACTCAAGGTCAATACCCACCAAATCCTTCTAGTGTTTTCTGTTGATCATGGGAGTTCTGTGTGCCAAGTTTGGTTCAGTTCCATCATTGGTGGAGTTCAGAATGCTCTTGGATTGGAGGTGAACTATAAATCCCAGCAACTACAACTCCCAAATGACAAATGGTTCTATCATTAAAAAAAACAACCATGGAAACATTTTCTTAAACTGCGAAAACTTTGTTTTGGCAGGACATCTTGTAACGTATTTTGTTATAGTTTTCCAATGAATATCTTGTAAAGTTTCAACCTAGTTTGTGGTAGCTACAAACCTGAAGTTTCAGCCACAAACAACGACTTTCAAAGTAAGAACCACACAGATAAACAGAAAATAATACTGTATTGTCGAAGGCTTTCATGGCTGGAATCACTGGGTTGTTGTTGTAGGTTTTTTCGGGCTATATGGCCATGGTCTAGAGGCATTCTCTCCTGACATTTTGCCTGCATCTATGGCAAGCATCCTCAGAAGTAGTGAGGGTCTGAAGATGCTTGCCATAGATGCAGGTGAAACATCAGGAGAGAATGCCTCTAGACCATGGCTATATAGCCCGGAAAAACCTACAACAACCCAGAAAATAATACTTTCTAATCAGGATTTTTTTTATTTTTGACATAGAGTATTCTTAGGGATTGGACCGGACACTTTTGGGATGGAAGAGATGTTTCTCCCTCCGGAGCTCTGTGACTCCTCCACGGTCATCAGGCACAGAAATGGAGAGGATCGGTGACAAAAAGACCTTGCACGTTGCTATCTCTGGCCCTGTGTGCATTGGTCTGTTGCCAGCCCAAGGCCCTCGAAGCTGAAACCTGAGCCATTCAGGCTAGTTATGTAAGTCTGGGTGGAGGAGTTTGGAACTGAGGCTGGCACAGAGCCTTGCCCATTGGAGGCAGGGACATGGGAGCGATGGCTGCATTGAAGGCACGCTGCGTCCTGGTGACGGGGTCCAATCGGGGCATTGGGCTGGAGATGGTCAGGCAGCTGGCTGCGAAAAGCAACGGCCCGGAAAGGATTTTTGCCACCTGCCGGGATCCAGAAGGACCGCGTGCCCAGGTAGGCTCAGGCATGGCATCACTTCGGTTGGGAGATAGGGATCCCGGCAGAGGAATCCAACGTGTCCAGCAGCTTGGGTAGAGTGATGGAGAGCCCATCCCTTTGGGACACCTTGAAAGGGAGAAGCAACCTTCCTTCCTAGATTTAGGAAGCAATTTCCCCCCTGAGCTTGAGGTCAAACTGCTGGGCATTGCAGAGCCTGCTTTTAATCAAACTTACTTACCGTATATACTCGAGTATAAGCCGACCCGAATATAAGCTGAGGCACCTAATTTTACCACAAAAAAACTGG
>NW_026847993.1:42165444-42185899 GCF_025583915.1 Anolis sagrei ordinatus
AATAATAATAATAATATAATACCAGGAATAATATCGTAAAATAATACACATAATAACAATAATTAATAGAGTAAAATAATAAATGTAACAATAATAGAGTAGAATTATAAATGTAATAAAAATAATAACAGAGGAAAATAATAAATAACCTTGACTCGAATATAAGCCGAGGGGGACTTTTTCAGCTTAAAAAAAGGGCTGAAAAACTAGGCTTATACTCAAGTATATATAGTATTTATTTAGCGGTCAGGAGCAAACCAAAACAGTTGTATTGCATTTTTTTTACAAACAAACAAACAAACAAACAGACAGACAAAACACAAAGTTTGCAAGCTTGGTAGTTGATTAGATGTCCTTTGAGCAGTATCTGGCCCCTTGGAGTGCCTCTGGTGTTGCCGCAAGGAGCTCCTCCATGGTGCATCATGTGGCAGAAGGGCTCAGGGTGCATTGCAGCAGGTGGTCAGTGGTTTGCTCTTCTCCACACTCGCATGTCGTGGACTCCACTTTATGGCCCCATTTCTGAAGGTTGGCTCTGCATCTCGTGGTGCCAGAGCGCAGTCTGTTCAGCGCCTTCCACATCGCCCAGTCCTCTGTGTGCCCGGGGGGAGTCTCTCATTTAGTCTCAAGCATTGATTGAGGTGCTGCCACTTTTGGACTCTCGTTTGCTGAGGGATTACTTACTTATGTAAGCAAGGGAAAGAAACACGAGTCCTTACAACTTGTTGACAGCTCACACTACATAACAAAATCTGAAAAACATTCTGTTCCTGGCTTGAAAGTGTTATTTCCTGCATCATTGTGATTTTGACAGTACAGTCGAGTCTCGCTTATCCAAATATTATTAGTAATATTACATGTAATATAAATAAGATAAACTCTCCTTCCCTTCCCTCCTTCCTCCCATCCGTCCTTCCCTTCCATCCTTTCGTCCTTCCCTCCCTTTTGTCTTTCCTTCCTCCTTACCTCCCTGAAGGGGAAAAGGAAAGGGTCTGAGTCTGTCAGGAACGGTGGAAGTTGAAGTCCACAACACCTGGAAAGACAGCCAAAGTTTGCATATACCTGGTGTAGACTCATATATTCAGTTTCAAAGCAGATAATGTGGATTATCTGCTTTGATTATCTGGATTAAATGGCAGTGTAGAAGGGGCTTCAGACCCAGTTTAGCTTGGATCCATTAGCTTGAATCCAACCAATTAGCTTGGATCCAACCAAAGTGTTGCTTATATGTTTTTCAGAAACTGAAGGAGTTGGCTGCAAAGCACAAGGAAGTGGAGATCATCCAACTGGGTATGTGCTTGCCTTCCAACCTCACTCTGAAGTCAACCCTCTTATCTGATTTGAAATGATAAAATAGGATCAATGAGTGGAATGTTATCAGGTAAACTTGAGGATCTCCAGGGAAAACTAGGCAGTTCAGTCAAAGTGTGCCTTGCAAGGGGGGTCCACTCCCAGAACCTTTGTATGACGTAAATTTTGTGTGAAAAATGGGAGAGATCAGGTCTGGTCAGGCCTCCCCGTTCACCTAGAATCACCTAGAATCAAACAGCATTCTGAACTCCACCAACGATGGAACTGAACCAAACTTGGCACACAGAACTCCCATGACCAAGAGAAAATACTGGAAGGGTTTGCTGGGCATCGACCATGAGTTTGGGAGTTGTAGTTCACTTACATCCAGAGAGCACTGTGGACTCAAACAATGATGGATCTGGACCAAATTTGGGACAAATACTCACTATGCCCAAATGTGAACACTGCTGGGGTTTGGGGAAAATAGACCTTGACATTTGAGAGTGGTAGTTGCTGGGATTTATTGTTCACCTGCAATCAAAGAGCATTCTGAACTCCACCAATGATGGAATTCAACCAAACTTGGCACACAGAACTCCCATGACCAACAGAAAATATTGGAAGGGTTTGGTTGGCATTGGCCTTGAGTTTGGGAGTCATAGTTCACCTACACCCAGAGAGCACTGAGGACTCAAACAATGATGGATCTGGACCAAACATGGCACAAATACTCAATATGCCCAAATGTGAACACTGGTAGGGTTTGGGGAAAATAGACCTTGACATTTGGGAGTTGTAGTTGCTGGGATTTATAGTTCACCTACAATGAAAGAGCATTCGAAATGCCGTCAGTGATGGAATTGAACCAAAGTTGGCACACAGAAATCCCATGACCAACAGAAAATACTTTGGTGTGCATTGTTTGCTGATGGTCTTTGGCAACCCTCTGACACCCACTCACGATCCCCCCCCCCCTTCCAGGGGTCTCGACCGCCAAGTTGAGAAACACCGATCCAAGGAAGACCTCACTTGATGGATGTGAGTTGCTTGCACTGAGCTATTGAAAGAAGCCTCCTTCCTGGGTGCCAAATCTGGTGGGTCATACATCTTGTCTCCCTCCTTTGCTGAGGGAAGTCCATTGTGGAGGACACACTGTAGGGAAATAGGAATTGCAGAGCATTGCAGCAGCGCTGCTCAATGGCCAGAGTGGTCTTTTCAGGGAGGGAAGTGGTTCATGTTCCTCCCCTTGAGCGTCTTCTCTTTGTTGCTCTAGACGCGTCTGAGCCATCCAGCATCAAGAGCGCTGCTGCCCGAGTCAGTGAGCAGCTGAAAGGAACGGGATTAAACCTCTTGGTCAACAATGCCGCGACTCTCAATGTCAACACTTTGGAGACAGAGACAGCAGAAGGCATGGCTGAGGTGTACAGGACCAATGTGATCGGGCCTTTTGTCACAAGCCAGGTAAGATCGTCCTAAGGTCTCTCCTGCAAGAAAAACTTTCTTCTTGCTGAAGCCTTTCTTTTGGGAAAATAAATGGACTGTGAGAGTTCTTCCTGAATGTGAGACTTTAGGTAGACCTACTATTATCCTGGATCAAGATGAAAACTAGGACAAGTATGGTGAAGATGATCTGGTTGGGAGGAGGTCCAGGGGGTGACACCTTGAGTAGCTGCACCACTGGACACCCAAGCTAGTGATGCTCCTGGATTGAGATGGCAGAGCAGCAGAGGTTGCACTTGTGGAACCATAACTGCAAGTAGTTTCCTCTGAAGAAGTTCTACACAAACTCTGGAAACTACGTTTTCTCTTATGTTTATTTGCGCTCTCACTCAAACAAACTTTGACTGGTGAAGAAGATGCCCAGTTGTCATGACGGAGTGTTTCCTTCTCCTTGAGCCCTTCTTTTTCTCCAGGCGTTCCTGCCCTTGTTGAGAAAAGCATCTCAGGAAAGTCCCCAGAAAGGGATGAGTTGCAGCAAAGCGGCCATCGTCAACATATCCAGCGAAGGCGGCTCCATCACCAATGTTTTAATGTGGCATATTGTACAGGCCTTGTCTTACCGTTGCAGCAAGGTACGGAGATACTAATGGTCTTCGAGTTATGTGGGTGGGGAATTGGACACTGGATCTCCTGAACTTGCCACCCTTGATGTAGACAAAGAGATCTCTTTATTATAGACTAGCTTGGGGACCTGGCAGTGCCCAGGTTATTTGAGAAAGGTGTTGTTTGTCTGTGCTCCAAGTTTAGTCTAGATCCAATGTCAGCTGGGATCAGTGGGTGCAGGTGAACTACAATTCCCATATGCAAGTCCCATCATCCATGGTCCATCCTCTTCCAAGACAAACCAGTATGTAGAGTGGGTCATGGGGGCTCTGTGTGCCAGGTTTGGTCTTGATCGTGTCACGTTGCCAAGGCTCTGCCGTTATTTCTGGCAGAGGTGAATCAAACAAACACCCAGTTAGTGTTAAACAATTTAATTAAAGCAGCACTTACTTTCTGGCTGTTTCAACAGTCCAAAACATATGTGATGGCACGAGTGGTGCCACCTATATGTTGAACTGTAAGTTGCAAGATTTGAATTGTATCATGCCTGATTTTGCCTTTTTACCCTGTAAATGTATAGTTGGATCGATTGGTTATTTATAGCTGTCAATCAATGTTGTTTGCACCAGTTATATTGCTTCCTCAGCTCAATTATTTGGCTCCACCTCTTCCTGGAGCAGGACAGTGTTTCCTTTTTCATTCCACCATCAAATGGACATGAGAGAGAGACTTGGCTCTAAAAGCCCTTGATTAAGTTATCTGTCAGCACCAATTCTGAGGTTCTTACCCTTGAGACTTACGCTTCGTGTTCAGGCTGACCTAGATGACGTTGAGGAGTCTCAAGCACCTTCATACCAGTTCTTTGGCATCAGAGGAAGACCCTGTGTCTTCAAACATAGGCTATTTGGACTGGCGTTGTGGATTGCTCCGGCATTCACAACCATTGAGAAAGAGGGACCTGGAACCTAAAGGAGGGCAAGAAGCAATCCCCTAAGAGTTATAGCCCCCAGGTGCAACGGCACAACATAAAACATAAAGATGGCACTCAGCCACAGAATAAACAAAAACTATGCCAAAAAGGATGGTGACCTCTGTTTTCCCATCTCAGTCTGATGAGGGCACAGAATGAATTTCCTTGTGTCTGGCCTTTCTCCTTCCTAGGCTGCTCTGAACATGCTCACCAAGTGCCAGTCCCTGGGATATACAGATGACAAGATCCTGTGCGTTGCCTTGCACCCTGGATGGGTGCAGACAGACATGGGAAGTGCAGCAGTAAGTCATTCACAATGGAAACTCAGAATAAACAAAGAAGCAACTCATTTACTTGCTTTGGCTCAAACCACAGTAAAGTTCTAAGTGGACGAGGAGTTTTCATATTTCATTTATGTGATCCAGCAAGGACATGTGTTGCCTTTGGGTAAATATGGTAAATAAGTAAATAAATAATCTGCACTATACATTATTATCATGTGAAATGCCATAAGTTTTAAAGCCTAAATGCTAATTTCAAATGCTAAATGCCAGCCAAATCTTCTAAATCTGGTTATATAACTGTCATGGGAATTCTGTGTGCCAAGTTTGGTTCAATTCCATCATTGGTGGAGTTCAGAATGCTTTTTGATTGTAGGTGAAATATAAATCCCAGAAACTACAATTCCCAAATGTGAAGGTCTATTTTACCCAAACGCCACCAGTAAGGGCATATTGAGTATTTGGGCATATTGAATATTTGTGCCAAGAGTAGTCTAGATCCATCATGGTTTGAGTCCACAGTACTCTCTGGATGTAGGTGAACTACAACTCCCAAACTCAAGGTTAATGCTCACCAAACCCTTCTAGTGATGTCTGTTGGTTATGGGAGTTCTGTGTGGAATATTTGGCCCAATTCTATCATTGGTGGGTTCAGAATGCTCTTTGTTTGTAGGTGAAGTATAAATTCCAGCAACTACAACTCCCAAATGTCAAGGTCTATTTTCCCCCAAACTTCACCAGTGTTCACATTTGGGCATATTGAGTATCAGTGCCAGGTTTGGCCCAGATCCATCGTTGTTTTGAGTCCACCCTTTGGACCAGTTGAAATTTCCAGGCCGTTTTCAAGGGCAGCCCCACGTAGAGCGCATTACAGTAGTGCAATCTGGAGGTGACCAAGGCATGGACCACGCCGGCCAGATCAGCCTTTACGAGGTATGGTCGCAGTTGGCGCACGAGTCAACTGTGACTGAGAATGACTGATGTAAAATAAATGTAGAGGAATAAGGGGATGTCTTTGTATGTTATGTTATGTTCAGCCCTCGGGTGTGACAAAGTGAGGATTTTGCTTTGGAATCCCGACACTATTCCTATCTCTCTTTGCAGGGTCGGACCCCGCTGACGGTCGACCAGAGTGTGGGAGCCATCCTGAACACTTTGGCCCATCTCTCAGAGAAAGAGAACGGGACTTTTGTGAATTGGGAAGGCAACGCCGTTCCCTGGTGAGACACTCAGCATGACTTGCATCCCGCAGTCAACTGACCATTGCCAATGGAAAAACCCACCCGTCCACAAGATGTTGCCTTTATTGCTTTCTCATCAATAAATACTATTATACATCTTCTTCTCCCTTCTATCTCTTCTGTAGACAGGAAATCCTTGCAAGTGATCTTGTCCCTTTTTTTGGTGGGGTTGGGAGGGGAGGTTGCACAGGGCAAAGCCAATCACATCGATAATGCTGTGGTTTGCATTCTTGCCTGGAAGAAAGGACGTGATGTCCCTTGGAAATGCTTGGGAGTATATTTAAAAACATACGCACACAGAGAGAGGCATATTGCTACATGACTGCTCTATCTAGTAGGCTTGTTTGATAAAAAAAGGGTTCAAAACTCTTTTCAGATGTAGGGGCACTGGTGGTTCGATTCTAAAGTCAATTCCGATTTTCACAGAAAAAAAAATCTTCAAAACTTTTCAAAACTTCTGAGACTTCTGAATCCTTTCCTAATGGTTTGAAAGTGTTATTTCCTGTTTCACTGGGTGGTCTTTACTTTGAAAGTAGTTGTTTTACTCAAGAAGCGAAGAAAAGCAAGCGGAGGAAATTCCTTCCTTCTCTGGTTTAAAACTGGCTTCTCTGGCTTGAGCCTGAAGCGGGAAAAGCAAACGGAGGAAATTCCTTCCTTCTCTGGTTTAAAACTGCCTTCTCTGGCTTGAGCCTGAAGCGGGAAAAGCAAGCGGAGGGAATTCCTTCCTTCTCTGGTTTAAAACTGGCTTCTCTGGCTCGAGCCTGAAGCGGGAAAAGCAAACGGAGGGAATTCCTTCCTTCTCTGGTTTAAAACTGGCTTCTCTGGCTCGAGCCTGAAGCGGGAAAAGCAAACGGAGGGAATTCCTTCCTTCTCTGGTTTAAAACTGGCTTCTCTGGCTCGAGCCTGAAGCGGGAAAAGCAAACGGAGGGAATTCCTTCCTTCTCTGGTTTAAAACTGGCTTCTCTGGCTCGAGCCTGAAGCGGGAAAAGCAAACGGAGGGAATTCCTTCCTTCTCTGGTTTAAAACTGGCTTCTCTGGCTTGAGCCTGAAGCGGGAAAAGCAAACGGAGGGAATTCCTTCCTTCTCTGGTTTAAAACTGGCTTCTCTGGCTTGAGCCTGAAGCGGGAAAAGCAAACGGAGGAAATTCCTTCCTTCTCTGGTTTAAAACTGCCTTCTCTGGCTTGAGCCTGAAGCGGGAAAAGCAAGCGGAGGGAATTCCTTCCTTCTCTGGTTTAAAACTGGCTTCTCTGGCTCGAGCCTGAAGCGGGAAAAGCAAACGGAGGGAATTCCTTCCTTCTCTGGTTTAAAACTGGCTTCTCTGGCTTGAGCCTGAAGCGGGAAAAGCAAACGGAGGGAATTCCTTCCTTCTCTGGTTTAAAACTGGCTTCTCTGGCTCGAGCCTGAAGCGGGAAAAGCAAACGGAGGGAATTCCTTCCTTCTCTGGTTTAAAACTGGCTTCTCTGGCTCGAGCCTGAAGCGGGAAAAGCAAACGGAGGGAATTCCTTCCTTCTCTGGTTTAAAACTGGCTTCTCTGGCTCGAGCCTGAAGCGGGAAAAGCAAACGGAGGAAATTCCTTCCTTCTCTGGTTTAAAACTGGCTTCTCTGGCTCGAGCCTGAAGTGGAAAAGCAAGCGGAGGAAATTCCTTCCTTCTCTGGTTTAAAACTGGCTTCTCTGGCTTGAGCCTGAAGCGGGAAAAGCAAACGGAGGAATTCCTTCCTTCTCTGGTTTAAAACTGGCTTCTCTGGCTCGAGCCTGAAGCGGGAAAAGCAAACGGAGGGAATTCCTTCCTTCTCTGGTTTAAAACTGGCTTCTCTGGCTCGAGCCTGAAGCGGGAAAAGCAAACGGAGGGAATTCCTTCCTTCTCTGGTTTAAAACTGGCTTCTCTGGCTCGAGCCTGAAGCGGGAAAAGCAAACGGAGGGAATTCCTTCCTTCTCTGGTTTAAAACTGGCTTCTCTGGCTCGAGCCTGAAGCGGGAAAAGCAAACGGAGGGAATTCCTTCCTTCTCTGGTTTAAAACTGGCTTCTCTGGCTCGAGCCTGAAGCGGGAAAAGCAAACGGAGGGAATTCCTTCCTTCTCTGGTTTAAAACTGGCTTCTCTGGCTCGAGCCTGAAGCGGGAAAAGCAAACGGAGGGAATTCCTTCCTTCTCTGGTTTAAAACTGGCTTCTCTGGCTCGAGCCTGAAGCGGGAAAAGCAAACGGAGGGAATTCCTTCCTTCTCTGGTTTAAAACTGGCTTCTCTGGCTCGAGCCTGAAGCGGGAAAAGCAAACGGAGGGAATTCCTTCCTTCTCTGGTTTAAAACTGGCTTCTCTGGCTCGAGCCTGAAGCGGGAAAAGCAAACGGAGGGAATTCCTTCCTTCTCTGGTTTAAAACTGGCTTCTCTGGCTTGAGCCTGAAGCGGGAAAAGCAAACGGAGGAAATTCCTTCCTTCTCTGGTTTAAAACTGCCTTCTCTGGCTTGAGCCTGAAGCGGGAAAAGCAAGCGGAGGGAATTCCTTCCTTCTCTGGTTTAAAACTGGCTTCTCTGGCTCGAGCCTGAAGCGGGAAAAGCAAACGGAGGGAATTCCTTCCTTCTCTGGTTTAAAACTGGCTTCTCTGGCTCGAGCCTGAAGCGGGAAAAGCAAACGGAGGGAATTCCTTCCTTCTCTGGTTTAAAACTGGCTTCTCTGGCTCGAGCCTGAAGCGGGAAAAGCAAACGGAGGGAATTCCTTCCTTCTCTGGTTTAAAACTGGCTTCTCTGGCTCGAGCCTGAAGCGGGAAAAGCAAACGGAGGGAATTCCTTCCTTCTCTGGTTTAAAACTGGCTTCTCTGGCTCGAGCCTGAAGCGGGAAAAGCAAACGGAGGGAATTCCTTCCTTCTCTGGTTTAAAACTGGCTTCTCTGGCTCGAGCCTGAAGCGGGAAAAGCAAACGGAGGGAATTCCTTCCTTCTCTGGTTTAAAACTGGCTTCTCTGGCTCGAGCCTGAAGCGGGAAAAGCAAACGGAGGGAATTCCTTCCTTCTCTGGTTTAAAACTGGCTTCTCTGGCTCGAGCCTGAAGCGGGAAAAGCAAACGGAGGGAATTCCTTCCTTCTCTGGTTTAAAACTGGCTTCTCTGGCTCGAGCCTGAAGCGGGAAAAGCAAACGGAGGGAATTCCTTCCTTCTCTGGTTTAAAACTGGCTTCTCTGGCTCGAGCCTGAAGCGGGAAAAGCAAACGGAGGGAATTCCTTCCTTCTCTGGTTTAAAACTGGCTTCTCTGGCTTGAGCCTGAAGCGGGAAAAGCAAACGGAGGGAATTCCTTCCTTCTCTGGTTTAAAACTGGCTTCTCTGGCTCGAGCCTGAAGCGGGAAAAGCAAACGGAGGGAATTCCTTCCTTCTCTGGTTTAAAACTGGCTTCTCTGGCTCGAGCCTGAAGCGGGAAAAGCAAACGGAGGGAATTCCTTCCTTCTCTGGTTTAAAACTGGCTTCTCTGGCTCGAGCCTGAAGCGGGAAAAGCAAACGGAGGGAATTCCTTCCTTCTCTGGTTTAAAACTGCCTTCTCTGGCTCGAGCCTGAAGCGGGAAAAGCAAACGGAGGGAATTCCTTCCTTCTCTGGTTTAAAACTGGCTTCTCTGGCTCGAGCCTGAAGCGGGAAAAGCAAACGGAGGGAATTCCTTCCTTCTCTGGTTTAAAACTGGCTTCTCTGGCTCGAGCCTGAAGCGGGAAAAGCAAACGGAGGGAATTCCTTCCTTCTCTGGTTTAAAACTGGCTTCTCTGGCTCGAGCCTGAAGCGGGAAAAGCAAACGGAGGGAATTCCTTCCTTCTCTGGTTTAAAACTGGCTTCTCTGGCTCGAGCCTGAAGCGGGAAAAGCAAACGGAGGGAATTCCTTCCTTCTCTGGTTTAAAACTGCCTTCTCTGGCTCGAGCCTGAAGCGGGAAAAGCAAACGGAGGGAATTCCTTCCTTCTCTGGTTTAAAACTGGCTTCTCTGGCTCGAGCCTGAAGCGGGAAAAGCAAACGGAGGGAATTCCTTCCTTCTCTGGTTTAAAACTGGCTTCTCTGGCTCGAGCCTGAAGCGGGAAAAGCAAACGGAGGGAATTCCTTCCTTCTCTGGTTTAAAACTGGCTTCTCTGGCTCGAGCCTGAAGCGGGAAAAGCAAACGGAGGGAATTCCTTCCTTCTCTGGTTTAAAACTGGCTTCTCTGGCTCGAGCCTGAAGCGGGAAAAGCAAACGGAGGGAATTCCTTCCTTCTCTGGTTTAAAACTGGCTTCTCTGGCTCGAGCCTGAAGCGGGAAAAGCAAACGGAGGGAATTCCTTCCTTCTCTGGTTTAAAACTGGCTTCTCTGGCTCGAGCCTGAAGCGGGAAAAGCAAACGGAGGGAATTCCTTCCTTCTCTGGTTTAAAACTGGCTTCTCTGGCTCGAGCCTGAAGCGGGAAAAGCAAACGGAGGGAATTCCTTCCTTCTCTGGTTTAAAACTGGCTTCTCTGGCTTGAGCCTGAAGCGGGAAAAGCAAACGGAGGGAATTCCTTCCTTCTCTGGTTTAAAACTGGCTTCTCTGGCTCGAGCCTGAAGCGGGAAAAGCAAACGGAGGGAATTCCTTCCTTCTCTGGTTTAAAACTGGCTTCTCTGGCTCGAGCCTGAAGCGGGAAAAGCAAACGGAGGGAATTCCTTCCTTCTCTGGTTTAAAACTGGCTTCTCTGGCTTGAGCCTGAAGCGGGAAAAGCAAACGGAGGGAATTCCTTCCTTCTCTGGTTTAAAACTGGCTTCTCTGGCTTGAGCCGAGGCCAGAGACCAGAAGCGGGGGAAGCTGAATCATTTCCGACTCACTTTTTGAGTCGGAAGAAAAATGGAGAGACTAGCTTCGGAAGGGCAAAGGGACTTCCGGTTTCCTAAAAATATTCAAAATCCTTTCAAAAAGGTAATTTTTCCGAAATTAGTCTGAATTACGAAGATTCCAATGGTATCTAACCATGCCTACTATCGAGATGTATGAGATGCCAAGAATAAAAAGGCTATGATTCAGTTTAGGACAAAGAAACATGCAGAAAGTATGGAATCATAGAATCATAAGGAGCCTCTGGTAGCGCAATGGGTTAAACCCTTGTGCTGACAGGACTGAAGACTGACAGGTCAGAGGTTCAAATCCGGGGAGAGCGCAGCTGAGCTCCCTCTACCAGCTCCAGCTCCTGATGCGGGGACATGAGAGAAGCCACCCACAAGGTTGGTAAAACATCAAAACATCCAAGTGTCTCCTGGGCAACGTGCTTGCAGACGGCCAATTCCCTCACACCAGAAGTGACTTGCAGTTTTTCAAGTCACTCCTGACATGAAAAAAAAATAGAATCATAGAGTTTGAAGGAAAGGAAGGTTAAATCACTGAACTGCTGAACTTCCTGAGTACCGCCCCAACGGGAAGGTAACGGTACTTCATGCAGTCATACCGACCACATGACCTTGGAGGTGTCTATGGGCAATGCCAGCTCTTTACACTTCTACACTGCCCTATAATTCCAGATTATCTGCTTTAAACTGGAATTTATGGCAGTGTGGACTCAGGGCCCATATCCCAGAATCTCAAGGCAGGAAATCACACATGATCTAAGTGTGGACTCAGATAATAATAATAATAATAATAATAATAATAATAATAATAATAATAATAGCAATGTATTTCTGGGCTCAGCCTCATGATAATCTGGAATTACAGGGCAGTGTAGAAGGGGCCTCAGGGTCCTTCCACACAGTCCTATATTCCAGAATATCAAAGCAGAAAATCCCACAATATCTGCTTTGAACTGGGTTATCTTAGTCCACACTCAGATCATGTGGGATTTCCTGCCTTGATATTCTGGGATATAGGGCTGTGTGGAAGGGCCCTAGGAGATTATATCTGACGTTCAGATGGCAGGAAAAACGAAATGCAAAGATACAGAATGGGGGACGCCTCACTCGAGAGCAGTACGTGTGAAAAAGATCTTGGAGTCCTCGTGGACAACAAGTTAAACATGAGCCAGGAATGTGATGTGGCGGCAAAAAAAGCCAATGGGATTTTGGCCTGCATCAATAGGAGCCTAGTGTCTAGATCTAAGGAAGTCATGCTCCCCATGCTCTATTCTGCTTTGGTTAGACCACATCTGGAATATTGTGTCCAATTCTGGGCACCACAATTCAAGAGAGATATTGACAAGCTGGAATGTGTCCAGAGGAGGGCGACTAAAATGATCAAGGGTCTGGAGAACAAGCCCTATGAGGAGCGGCTTAAGGAGCTGGGCATGTTTAGCCTGAAGAAGAGAAGGCTGAGAGGAGATATGATGAGGGCCATGTATAAATATGTGAGAGAAAGCCACAGGGAGGAGGAGGAGGGAGCAAGCTTCCTTTCTGCTTCCCTGGAGACTAGGACGCAATGGAACAATGGCTTCAAACTACAAGAGAGGAGATTCCACCTGAACATGAGGAAGAACTTCCTGACTGTGAGAGCCGTTCAGCAGTGGAACTCTCTGCCCCGGAGGGGGGTGGAGGCTCTTTTAAGGGGAGGCTGGATGGCCATCTGTCAGGGGTGCTTTGAATGCAATATTCCTGCTTCTTGGCAGAATGGGGTTGGACTGGATGATGGCCCACGAGGTCTCTTCCAACTCTTTGATTCTAGGATTCTATGATTCTATGACATGTGAGAAAACCCACCCTTGAAGATTTGGAAACTCAGGTAGACCCGTGTGCTTTTTCAGTGCAAGGATGTCCCTTTCAACTTGGCAACCTTTTCCGGCAAGCAGGAGACACATTTCTGCTCCCGGGCTTTGGATGCCACCTATGAACGGTTTCCTTTTAACCCTATTCCTGGACGGCACTCCTT
The DNA here is from genome assembly GCF_025583915.1 of Anolis sagrei ordinatus. NCBI lineage: Eukaryota > Metazoa > Chordata > Lepidosauria > Squamata > Anolidae > Anolis > Anolis sagrei. Next base: position 42,178,076 of record NW_026847993.1, read on the forward strand.
GCTGTGGAAATGGCATCGTTTCAAAATGTGAAATGTGAGATAGCCCAGAAGGAGAAGCTTATGCAACCCTGGCGGGAGGTGGCTTGCAGGAGCTTCAGCTGGAACGGGCACACAGTTTCATCGTTGGACTTGGCCTGGCAAGGAGATGGACGTGCTGAACGCTCGCAGCATCCTGGTGACCGGGTCCAACCGGGGCATCGGTTTTGAGATGGTCAGGCAGCTGGCGGAGAGAAGCAACCGCCCAGAATGGATCTTTGCCACCTGCCGGGACCCAGAAGGACCACGTTCCCAGGTAAGCCTCAGGGTGGCTTTGGGAAGGGAATGACATGTTCATGACCAGGGGGTGGTTCCCAAAGGAGTGGAGCTCTTGGCCACTTTGGGGCACGGCCAGCCCAATCCTTTTCCCTCCCTGAGAAGGAACCCCTAGGCATTCCACTGAATGGAAGCCAGGTTTTCCTCCTCATACCAGCAGACAACATCATCTGCTGAAGTCAAGTGATGGCAATACAGGACTGAGGCCCCATCTACGCTGCCATATAATCCACTTTCTGAAGGAATCTACGGGTCCACCTACACTGCCATGTAATCCAGTTTCTGAATCCGGATGGTCATATATGCATGTTTCTCCTGAAGTCTTTGCAAACTATACACACACACACACACATATATATCTTATAAAATAATTTTCCCCTCAAATATTTGTTAATCTCTCCTACAGATATATAGGCATTTCCCCCTGCAAACCTTTGCAATCCCTATGCAACTCTATCTATCTCTATCTATCTATCTATCTATCTATCTATCTATCTATCTATCTATCTATCTAAATGAATTTTATATATGAATTTTCCCCCTAATATGTTTGCAGGTCTTTGCAAATCCTATATACATACTAGCTGTCCCCGGCCATGCGTTGCTGTGGCCCAGTCTGTTGATCTGGAAAATAGAGGAATGAGAAAGTGTTGGTTTCTAATATATGTAATTTCTTTATGCTTGTGGGTAAACAGTGGCTGTTTCTTTTGTCAATGTTGATGTGGAGAGTGTCTGGTTTGCCCACATATCATTGTCCTCCTTTAAGGGTCCCTTTCAAATCTATACTATATCTCTCTGTGTGTGAATCATATCTATCTATCTATATCTATCTATCTATCTATCTATCTATCTATCATCTATCTATCTATCTATATCTATCTATATCTATGGCTGGGTGGCTCTTTGTCCAGAGGACTTTGATTACATTTTCTTGCTTTGATGAAGGGAGTTGGATTAGATGGCCTTAAGTATTTTCTGTTGGTCATGAGGGTTCTGTGTGGGAAGTTTGCCCTGATTCTGTCATTCGTGGGGTTCAGAATACTCTTTGATAGTAGGTGAACTATAAATCCCAATAACCACAACTCCCAAATATCAAGGCTATTTCCCCCAAACTCCATCTGTGTTCATATTTGGGCATATTGAGTGCTTGTGCCAAGTTTGGTCCAGATCCATCATTGTTTGAGTCCACAGTTCTCTCTGGATGTAGGTGAACTACAACTCCAAAACTCAAGGTCAGTGCCCACCATACCCTTCCAGTATTTTCTGTCGGTCAGGTGAATTCTGTGTGCCAAGTTTGGTTCAATTCCATCGTTGATGGAGTTCAGAATGCTCTTTGATTGTAGGTGAACTATAAATCCCAGCAACTACAACTCCCAAATGACAAAATCATAATTTTTTGAATGATGGTCACTCCTTGTGTTGTGAGACATTTTTTTGCCAAATTTGGTGTGATTTCGTTCATTGGTTCTTTTGTTCTTAAGGTACTCATTATGCACAGAGCATTTTATATATATAGATTTCCCCCTCAAATATTTGTTAATCTCTCCTACAGATATATAGGCATTTCCCCCTGCAAGCCTTTGCAATCCCTATGCAACTCTATCTATCTATCTCTATCTATCTATCTATCTATCTATCTATCTATCTATCTATCTATCTATCTATCATCTATCTATCTAAATTAATTTTATATATGAATTTTCCCCCTCATATGTTTGCAGGTCTTTGCAAATCCTATATACATATAGATATCTAGAGATTTCCATGTACCTGTATATCAGTATCTATATGTATACTTTATTTTTATATATGAATTTCCCCCTCATATAGGCATTAACTGTTTGCCTGTTACTACGTTGGAAGCCGGCCTGAGTCCCCATGGGGAGAAAGGGTGGGATACAAATGAAGTTTTTATTATTATTATTATTATTATTATTATTATTATTAAGTTATTGTTGATACCATATTGCTTTTGTTGACCCTCCTTTTCCACTCGCAGAGCTAGCTTACTGTTTTCCTTTGAAATACAGCAAATATTCAAAAACATTTAACCTGATGCCTCAACAGAAAATACTATCTTTTCTGATGGTCTTTGGCAACCCCACAGACACCCCCTCGTGACCCCTCCCCTGGGGTCCCAACCCACAGGTTGAGAAACACTGATCTAAGGGCTAGAATGGTGCAGGTGAAGTTTAAGTAGCTATAGACTTAGGCCCCGTCTACACTGCCATAAAAATCCTGCTTTGAACTGGATTATATGGGCCTTAGATGGCCTTCTGAGAGTTGCCACACATTGTACAGAAGCCAAACCAAGACATTTGCCCTTCAACCTCTGGAAAGTGTGCAGTGAAAGGTTGTGCCAGGCTGAGTCAGTTTGCAAGATTGCGGGTTCACTGAATGTCAACAAAACGGTTAACCATTGATTGTGCCCTTGAATGAAATGAATCCATTTCCTTATCAGTGGGGAGGAGAGTGTACTTTTCCTTCACCAGAGTGCAGCTATGGGCTGCACTCTGTATTTTGATAATCAAACAATAAACCTTTGTTCCTTGTTGAATTATGAACTAATCGGCGGTAACAGAGTCTCAGAATGTATTGTAACAAATAGGAATCTGGTTTTCATCTAGCTCACACTTTGTGGGAAAGGGGCAGAACATTTTCCTGCCACTCACCCACCCAGCCAGTCGAATTTACTTAAATATTATTAAATACTTATTTAGGATGCCGCAGAGCAGGGATGTTTGCTAAGGTATGGTGCAGGTTGAGATATCGGAAGCCAAAATTCAGCAACCCACCAAAGGCGAGGTGAGGAGCAAAGGTGAGGAGAAGCTGCTTGGCATGCCTGCTACTTTGAAACCAGATTGAAACGCACGCTGGGTTTCAAAGCAACAGGAACAGAGGTTTATTACTTTCAGGCCTGAAAGAATGTCGGATACAGAGTCTCCACTCAAAAGGACTAGGACATAGGTTTTGAGTGGAGACTCTGTACAGACATTCTTTCAGGCCTGAAAGCAATAAACCTCTGTTCCTGTTGCCTTGAAACCCAGCATGCGTTTCAATCTGGTAGCGCAAGGCATTTCATCCTATTTGACAGCCATTCTAAGTCCTTGCTCTGATGAGCTGAAATGTGGTCAAGCTTGGATCTGGGTTCTTGTTGGCTGTGGAATCCCTGTGACGTCTGAGGTGGACGGAGGTTCCCTCGTGGTGGGAAAATGAAGCGCAGTTATTTGTCCATTTGGAGCTGGAATCGTTTGGAGGGTCTTCCCAGGAGGAAAGGGCTGGGCTTGGCAAATGGTTTGAGGCAATATGCAAAGAGTCACAAAAGAGCAAGCACCAAAGACTATGAGGAGATTATGCAAACAGAAGCAATTCAATGGAAGGCATATACAATTCATCACGGTGCTTCTTTGTGTTTGACTATTCTCAGCTTCTGAATCCCTTTAACAAATGGGAGAGCCAATTCCTGTTTGAATTGTCCCTTTGTGTGAGCCCACCTCACAGCTAGACGTTGGAAGAGTTCCACAAGAACATATATAATATTACATTTTAAAATGTCTCTAGATGTGCTGGATCGTACCTGCACATATCAATTTCAGCGCTTCTTAGTTTCTTTTAATATAAAACATATCCTTCCTTAGGCGATCCCTTGTTGTCTGAGTAGGATTGTCTTCCAAGATCGCTGTATTGGCGGTGTCCTCCAACATGTCTTTTCCTGACCACCAACATTCCGTTTTCCGTTCTTGAGTTCGGAGTAGAGCAACTGCTTTAGGAGATGGTTGTCGGGCATCTGGACAACGTGGCCGGTCCAGAGGAGTTGGTAGCGGAGGACCATCGCTTCAGTGCTGGTGGTCTTTGCTTCTTCCAGCACGCTGACGTTTGTCTGCTTGTCTTCCCAAGAAATTTGCAGGATTTTCAGGAGGCAGCGCTGATGGAATCATTCCAGGAGTTGCATGTGACATCTGTAGACAGTCCACGTCTCACATATATACATATGTATAAACATATATACATATATATAAACATATATACCTGAGCCCCAACTAGTTTATAAGCACATGTACACAATAAACCATGACATTTATTTAAAGGGAGATATATATATATATTGTTCCAAGGCTTGGAGTGAAACTCCTTTGTCAGGGGATTTGAAATCGATCTATTGTGTTGGGTTTCCCTTCCAGTTCTACCCAGGACATTCTGATTTCAACAAATAACTAGTTAATCCTCAATGAATAACTAGGTAATGCCTGGGCTTGGCTGGGTTGTTGGAAACATGACCTTCCTGTGTGGGTGTTTGTGTGTATGTGTATGTATTTGTGTGTGTGTGTGTATAATGTTCGTTTGTGGGATTAACAAAACTCAAAAACCACTGGACGAATTGATACCAAATTTGGACACAAAACACCTATCAGGCCAACAAGTGACTGTCACTCATAAAACACTGAAAAACACAGCAGAAGAGACTTAAAAAGCAAACAAAAAAAACCCCCAAAAATATATTACAACGCATGCACAAAACCACGTATGTATACAAATACACATATATACACACATATATACACAAATATATACAGAAATATATCACACATATATGCACACACAAAACACATGCAGAAAGGGAAGGAAGGAAGGAGAGAAGGAGTGAGAGAAAGAGGGAAAGAAGGAAGAGAGAGAAAGAAAGGTAGAGAAAGAAGGAAGAGAGAAGGAAAAAAAGGAAAGAGGGAAGGAAGGAGAGAAGGAATGAAAGAGAGAAGAGGGAGGGAAGGAAGGAAAGAGACAAGGAAGGATGGAACCAAAGAGCAAAGGAAGCGAGAAAAGAAACAGGTAGAGAAGGAAGAAAGAAGAAGGGAAAGAAAAAGAGGGAAGGAAGAAAGAGAGAAAGAAAGAAAGAAAGAAAGAAAGAAAGAAAGAAAGAAAGAAAGAAAGAAAAGAAAGAGAAAAAGAGGGAGGGAAGGTTGGCCACAGCAACGCGTGGCGGGTACAGCTAGTGGGTGTGTGTGTGTGTGTATATATATATATGTATGTATGTGTGTATATATATATATATATATATATATATATATATATATATATATATATATGCATGTAGTATGTATATAGATAGTTGATCATTCCCAGAGGGGGGTCAATTTTTTGACAACATATATTCAATACACCTATTTGTAGACCCAACAACAATGCAGCAACTACAGTCTGTGCTGAAAATGGAAGGTAGACACACCTTAAGCTCAGTGTTCCCTTTCAATCGCTCTTCAATTTATACCAGGAAATGGAGAATATATGACAAACTAGTGGCTTTGGTATGTTTCAGGAGTTGAAGAATTTGGCTGCCAAGCACCAGGAGGTAAAGATCATCCAACTAGGTATGTGTACCCCCCCCCTTCCCAAAACCCCTTCTGATGACAAGAAGACTTCCTCTAAGTTTCAGGAGAAATAAGTGAGAAGGTCTGAATCCAATTTATTGTACCAATTTGAAAAATCTAATAACTATTTATTTACAGTATTTATATTCTGCCCTTCTCACCCCACAGGGGACTCAGGGTGGATTACAATGCACATATACATGGTAAACATTCGATGCCATAGACACGCAACATATATAGACAGACACTCAGAGGCTATTTAACATTCTAGCTTTCATGAGGGTATTCTGGCCACCAGGGGAGCTGTTGCTTCACCGTCCATTAGTGACAATGATGAAGTACTTCCTCGTCCTTTGCATGCTTGCTGGAGATTTTTATGGCATCATAAATTAGCCTCCCTCCATAAGCGGTACCCAAATTTCCTACTTACAATCATAGAATCAAAGAGTTGGAAGAGACCTGGTGGGTCATCCAGTCCAACCCCATTCTACCAAGAAGCAGGAACATCGCATTTGAATCACCCCTGACAGATGGCCATCCAGCCTCTGTTTAAAAGCTTCCAAAGAAGGAGCCTTCACCACACTCCGGGGCAGAGAGTTCCACTGCTGAACAGCTCTCACAGTCAGGAAGTTCTTCCTCATGTTCAGATGGAATCTCCTCTCTTGTCGTTTGAAGCCATTGTTTCTCGTCCTAGTCTCCAGGGAAGCAGAAAACAAGCTTGCTCCCTCCTCCCTGTGGCTTCCTCTCTCATATTTATACATGGCTATCATATCTCCTCTCAGCCTTCTCTTCTTCAGGCTAAACATGCCCAGCTCCTTAAGCCGCTCCTCATAGGGCTTGTTCTCCAGACCCTTGATCATTTTAGTCGCCCTCCTCTGGACACATTCCAGCTTGTCAATACTCTCTTGAATTGTGGTGCCCAGAATTGGACACAATATTCCAGGTGTGGTCTAACCAAGCAGAATAGAGCATGGGGAGCATTACTTCCCTGGACCTAGACACTAGGCTCCTATTGATGCAGGCCAAAATCCCAATGGGCTTTTTTTGCCGGCACATCACATTGTTGGCTCACGTTTTACTTGTTGTCCATGAGGACTCCAAGATCAACTTCTAAAGAAAGACATTCACAGTTCACTCAGACATAGAGAACAGCACATCTTAGTTTATTTTTATAATGTCTGGGTGTAACGGCACAATGCGACTGACTCCCAGCCAGCTGCGCCACAGTCTAAGAAACTAGATGTAATGTGGTCTGTTTAATGCAATTTTTTGGGTTATTCCCCAAAATCCTAGGAATAGGCATAAAAAACAAGACACAAAGATTTTTCTTTTTGAGCTTTGTAATAAACGTGATCTTTGCTCACTTACGAAGCTTTGAAATGTTGTTTTGGTGATAGATACCACGGATCCATCCAGTATTGAAGCTGCTGCAGCCACAGTGACTAAGCTGTTGAAAGGATCTGGACTGAACCTGTTGGTAAACAATGCTGGCATTTTGAAGACAGTGACCCAGGAGACACCACAGTCCATGTCTGAAATATACGAGACGAATGTCATTGGACCCATGATGGTCAGCCAGGTACGATGAAGCTCTTGTCCTCCTCTCTTCGTCACATTCTTGTCTTGTTTTCTAAATCCTCATTGTTTACAGGACAGATAATCAACACAAAAATGAAAGAGATTGGATATAGCATATGAATCAGATAACATCTAAGAAATAAAGTATGTCAACGATGTTTGCTCACTTTACGAGGGTTGAATGAAAAGTAATGCCTCCACCTTCGTTACTTGGGTTTGGAAAGGAATATTTTAATAAATCAAACTCAGAAATAATCCTGAGAATGTGCTCTTTAACTACCACTATTCAGTTTTCCACATAATCACAAGACAATTGGATGCATTTCTGCCAACAATGAACAAGTTTTCTGAAGCCATCGCGGAAGAAGTCGACACTCTGTTTCCGCAACCAGCATCTCACAGTTCTCTCAACATCTTCATCAGAAGCATCATGATGTCCCCGCAGATCTTCTTTCATTATCGGGAACAGATGGAAGTCAGGTGGTGCTAAATCTGGACTGTATGGAGGATGTCATACCGGGGTGAGATCCAGTCTCTGAAGTTTCAAGTCTGTGCACTTTCATTTCAGGCA
>NW_026847993.1:42185950-42227122 GCF_025583915.1 Anolis sagrei ordinatus
CACTTCAAGTACCTTCACTCACTTCCTGAAAACAATGCAGCCATTATCCAACGACCAATAAAGACCAAACTTGGCATACAGAACCGCCATTACCCACTTTCTCTAATAACCCGGGCAACGCCGGGTCCAAGCTAGTATATAATAAAGAAGAGTGTTTGTATCGGACAGAGGAATTGTGGAGGGAGGGCGGTGTATGTGGCAGCGTTCTGATTGGCTGCCGCTGTGGTGCTATTTACATATGGTCTCTGATTGGCCAGCTTCAATAGGAGCCCCTGGTGGAGAAGAGGGTTCATGGCAGAAACGGGGCATGACAGAAGGAAATTTGCATATGGTCTCTGATTGGCCAGCCTCAAATCCAACATTCCGAGATGACAAAGAGAGGAAAGGAAAGGCCGGGGGCTGGGTCAGAACACTACCAATACAGACCGAAATAGGCACACAGAGCCCCCATCACCCACTCTACATCCTACTGCAGTTTGGAGGAGGGTGAACCATGGATGATGGGACTTGCAGTACCACCACTCACATTCTGAGACCGCTGTTAACCTTATCCAATGACTGATCAGGACCAAACTTCGCACATAGACCTCTCATGACCCACTTTACGTCCTGGTGTGGTTTGGCCGGGGATGGACCGTGGATTATGGGACTTGCAGTACCATTGCTTAATTCTTCATACCACTGCAACGCTCATCCAATTACCGATAAAGACCAAACTTGGCACACAGAGTCCCCATGACCCACTCTACATCCTGGTGCACTTTTGAGGAGGACAGACCATGGATGATGGGACTTGAAGTACCTCCACTCTCTTCCCAAGACGGCTGCAACCCTCATCTAATGTCTGATCAAGATCAAACTTGGCACACAGAGCCCCCATGACCCACTCTGCATCCTGCTGCAGTTTGAAGGAGGATCGACTTTGGATGATGGGACTTGCAGTACCATCACTCACATTCTGAGACCGCTGTTAAACTCATCCAATGTCTGATCAGGACCAAACTTGGCACATAGACCTCTCATGACCCACTTAACGTCCTGGTTTGGGGGATAGGACCATGGATTATGGGACTTGCTTTTGCGCAATTCCTGAGACCACAGCAACGCTCATCCAATTACCCATAAAGACCAAACTTGGCACACTGAGTCTCCATGACGCACTCTACATCCAGGTGCAGTTTGAAGGAGGATGCACCATGGACGATGGGACTTGCAATACCTGCACTCCCTTCCTAAGACCATTACAACTGCCAACAATGCTGGATCAGGAACACAATTTACACAGAGACCCAGCATGACCCACTCTACATCCTGGTGCAGTTTGGAAGAATTTGACAATGGATGATGGGACTTGCAGTCACTTCACTCACTTCCTGAGACCACTGAGACCCTCGCCAATGACTATCAAGACTAAACTTGGCACATGGAGCTCCAATGACCCACTCTACATCCTGGTGCAGTTTGGAGGAGGACAGACCATGGATGATGGGACTTCAAGTACCTCCACTCCCTTCCAAAGATTGCTGCAACCCTATTCTAATGACCAATCAAGACCAAACTTGGCACACAGAGCCCCCATGATCCACTCTACATCCTGCTGCAGTTTGAAAGGGGATGGACTTTGGATGATGGGACTTGCAGTACCTTCACTCACTTACTGACACCACTGCCACCCTCATCTAATGACTGATAAAGACCAAACTTGGCACACAGAGCCCTCATGACCCACTCTATATCCTGCTGCTGTTTGTAGGATGGGCCATGATGATGGGACTTCAAGTACCTTCACTCACTTCCTGAAAATAATGCAGCCGTTATCCAAAGACCAATAAAGACCAAACTTGGCATACAGAACCGCCATTACCCACTTTCTCTAATAACCCGGGCAACGCCGGGTCCCCAAGCTAGTATATAATAAAATATAAAAGAACATAACCCAATTACAAGCTCTTTCAGTTGCATAGATTTTGGACCCAAGTCTTGCCTGAATAAAAAAGATCTGCCAGCGAAGGTGCTATCAAGGGATCCCAAAAAGGATCCCTAGAATCTGGAGGTCTCAATAGCTAAGTCTAAAGTAATCTTTCACCCAGAAACCTAATTTGGGTTAGCCTCCACAGTTTATTTATTATTTAATTATTTACAGTATTTATATTCCGCCCTTCTCACCCTGAAGGGGACTCAGGGCGGATTACAATGTACATATACATGGCAAACATTCAATGCCATAGACACACAACATATATAGACAGACACACAGAGGCTATTTAACATTCCAGCTTCTGGCCACCAGGAGAGCTGTTGCTTCACTGTCCATCTGCAACACTGATGAAGTACTTCCTCATTCCCCGTATGCTTGCTGGAGATTTTTATGGCCTCGTAAATTAGCCTCCCCACACATAGATAGTACCTAAATTTCCTACTTGACAGATGTAACTGTCTTTCGGGTTGCAAAGGTTGAAAACAAGCTACACAATTGGCCAGAAGCTCACTCCGACCCAGGCTGGCTTCAAACTCATGGTCAGTAGTGATCTTAATGCAGCTGACGCTCAGACAGCTGCACCACAATCCCGGTGGTCTAGTTATGTGCACATGCATAGGTTGTTCTAGCTGGAAAATAGACATTGAGTTGTAGTTGGGATTTATAGTTCACCTACAATCAAAGAGCCCCTTGAACCCCACCAATGATAGAATTGGACCAAACCTCCCAGACAGAAACCCCATGACCAACAGCCACCCCGACACGATCCCCTTGGGGGTCTTGACCCCCAGGTTGAGAAATGCTACTTTAACCCATCCGTGTTTAATTTGATCTTTGGAGCTGGACACGCCTGGCCTCGGACTTGCAATTTTAGCAGAGCTGAAATCATGTAACGAAGGGAAAGAAGAGAAAGGGCCAGCCAAACACCACAATCCATGGAGAGCCCCTGAGAAGGCTCTTTGCTGGGTCTTTGCCAAGTATGCTTGCATAGAGGGCTTTAAGCGGCCAACAGTCCTTGACCCTTTCTTCTGTTTCTCCAGGCATTCCTGCCCTTGCTGAAGAAGGCATCCCAGGAAAGCCCTCACAAAGGCATGAGCTGCAGCAAAGCAGCCATTATCAACATGTCCAGTGAAGGTGGCTCCATCACCTCGGTCACTCTACCAATTGTAGTCTCTTATCGTTGCAGTAAGGTATGGCAGAAAGAGCGAAAACATGGGTTGTATTATTGTTTACAGTTTAATTTCACCCAAAGATGTTTTTAAAAATGGGCTTTATAACTTGTGCTCTTGACAATTGTGTTGCACTCCAGGACAGGAAAAGCCCTCTGACTGTAAACACCACACCGTTGATTGGAAAACAATCCTTTTATTGAAGATAATTAAAAAGCAGCAAGTAAAAAACACTTTAAAGAAATAAGTAAATCCAATTAGGTAAAAAGATAAGCAGGAGCAAGAACAGTCCAGGGGAAAGTTCAGCAAAGTCACCAGAGCCCCCAGTGGCGCAGTGGGTTAAACCCTTGTGCCGGCAGGACTGAAGACCGACAGGTCGCAGGTTCGAATCCGGGGAGAGGTGGATGAGCTCCCTCTATCAGCTCCAGCTCTTCATGCGGGGACATGAGAGAAGCCTCCCACAAGGATGATAAAAACATCAAATCACCCAGGCGTCCTCTGGGCAATGTCCTTGCACACGGCCAATTCTCTCACACCAGAAGCAACTTGCTCCTGACACGACCAAAAAAAATTTTTTTTATTGCAGTGCCGTTCTTATACAGTGCAATATATCCAGTTTTGTCCTACATGACCAGACATCCTCTGGTCATGTGAGACTTGTCCTCTAAAAGATTGATAGTCTTTTAGAGGACAAGTGCCACAAGGTGACTCTCATAGTGGCAAAATTCCTCGCAGTGGCAACAAGGATGAGAAAGAAACTAACCTCTGATATTACTTGAAACCATGGGAGAATTTATTAATGACTGTTTGTTCACTGATGGGTCTATGGACCATAATGAATATTGTTGTTATTGTTGTTATGCAAACATGAAATAACACTCTATTGCCTGTTTATGGAACTGAAATGTATGTTCCTCTGGCGTTTCTCCTTCCTAGGCTGCTCTTAATATGCTTACCAAGTGTCAGTCCCTGGATTTTGGCAAAGAGGACATCCTGTGCATTGCATTGCATCCTGGATGGGTGGAGACAGACATGGGAAAGTCAGTGGTAAGTCATTTAGGGGGGAAATCACTTTTGGTTTTTAGGGGGGGGGGGGAACAGAATTCAAAGAGCTAACAAATTGAAACTGAATCCAGACAAGACAGAGGTCCTACTGGTCAGTCGCAAGGCCAAACAGGGCATTGGGTTACAGCCTATGTTAGACGGGGTTCCACACCCCTGAAGACGCAGGTTCGCAGCTTGGATGTGACCCTGGACTCATAGCTGAGCCTGGAACCCCTGGTCTCGGCGGTGGCCAGGGGACCATTTGCACATTTAAAACTTGTGCACCAGCTGCGCCCGTACCTTGGGAAGTCTGACTTGGCCGCAGTGGTCCACGCTCCGGTTACATCCCATATAGACTACTGCAACGCACTCTACATGGGGTTGGCTCTGAAGACTGCCCGGAAGCTGCAATTAGTCCAACGCTTGGCAGCCAGGTTACTCATGGGAGCGAGATACCGAGAGCACACAACGCCCTTGTTGTGCCAGCTCCGCTGGCTGCCGATCAGCTTCCGAGCACAATTCAAAGTTCTGGTTTTAACCTATAAAACTCTACATGGTTCCGGCCCAGTTCATCTGGCCGAACGTTTCTCTCCTAGGAAGATCATCCGAAGAGGCCGTGCTCTCGATCCCACCACTTCGCAGTTGCGTTTGGTGGGGACGAGAAACAGGGCCTTTTCTGTGGTGCCCCCCGGCTATGGAACTCTCTCCCAGTTGAAATTAGATCTGCCCCCTTCCTCCTGAACTTTAGGAAGCAAGTGAAATCTTGGCTGTGTAATGAGGCATTTGCAGAGTGATGGCTAAGACTGGTAATTGACTAAAGTTATTGACCACAATATGTGGACTGAGTTGGACGTTGTTTTTATCTTGGCGAATGGTTTATATGTATTTTTAACATATTGTCTATGTATGATGTTTTAAAGGTTATTATTGTTAGCATTGAATTCTTGCTGTTAGCCGGTCTGAGTCCCTCTACGGAGGTCGAGAAGATCAGGATACAAAAGTTTTAAATAAATAAATAAATACCTGGGAAATACTTATGTACTACAGTTGATTGTGCAGTTTCCACTATAGCTGCTCCATGGTGTTCATGGTGTTCATGGTGAACATTAATTTTATTTCTTAAACTTACCCATCTTACTGCGACTCAATCAATAAATTGTGCAAATTATAAAAATTATAACAGTACCAACACTTGACCAGCACCAGCCCTCCACGTTTGTAGTTAATGAACCTCTTTGGACATTGAGAAGCAGCAGCTAGGTGGTCATTTCTTAAGGATGCTTTGGATGCTCTTTTGCTTTTTCCAACATGCAAAGCCCAGGGTCATTTGAGCATTCTCTTTTTCCAGGGACAGCCTCCGCTGACAGTGGAGTTCAGTGTGAAAGAGATCCTGAAGACCCTTGCCTCTCTTTCAGAGAAAGACAACGGCACCTTTGTGAACTGGGAGGGGAAAGTCGTTCCTTGGTGAGCTTCTGTTCCCACCAACTCCTGCAGAAGGAGCTGCTCACCCTTGGCAAGGCAGATGTCGTCGTCATCTTCTATTAAAATAAAAACATGGGCTGGCATCCTGTTAAGTATTTTTGTCATTGTAAACTTGCAGTTTCTCAAGTCACTCCTGACACAACCCAAAAAATCGTAAACTGAGTTATGTTCAATATTTGTATTTTCCAGAAGGGATCAGGAACATAGCTACATCTCTTATGGAACCCTCGATGGTGCAGCAGGTTAAACCGCTGAGCTGCTGAACTTTGCTGACCAAAAGGTTGGAGGTTCGAATCCAGGGAGCGGGGTGAGCTCCCGCTATTATCCCCAGCTTGTAGCAACCTAGCAGTTCAAAAACATGCAAATGTGAGTAGATCAATAGGTACTGTGTTGCAGCTCAGAGTAGAGTCACCTTGCTCCAAACACCAAACCACACCAAGGCTGAAGATTTTGTAGTTTATTGAAGAAAAGTCTTAAATGCAAAAATAGAGTTCCAAAAGTTCAATAGCAAATAGCATGAGGCATAATCCAAAGAACATCGCTCAAACAAGATTCCATGACAGCATGACAAAGTCCCAGGAAGCCAAGATCATTGCCCAAAAGAGTTGTGACTCAGCTTTACTCTGAGTCTGAAGCTGAGCTGTTTGGGCCTTCTGAGCCTGACTTTGAGGACTTTGGGCCTTCTGAGCCTGATTTCCTGCAGGGTGACGAGGAGGCTGATGGGTTACAGATTCCTGTACGTTTCAGACGGGGCTGATAGTGAGGCTGCTGAAGGAGAAACAGCAAGTCAGTCTTCAGGGAAAAGGAATGTTCCTGCAGTTAGAGAGAATGATAGCGAGAGTGAAATCCCACACGGCCAGGTGGAGGATCTGTCCCAGCTAGACCCAGATAAGGGGTTGCATAGCCTTGCAGATAATGAATTAATGAGCAGACAAGATCATTTGCAATTAAGGCTTCGGAGAAGCACTCACTTGGCCAGCAAGTGAGAAGCCAAAGGGGCCCAAGGTCAACGCAATGCTTTCATGTTCACAAAGGGTATTTAGTCTTGTAGCTGACAGGCAGTTGTTGTCAGTCCAACATTGCTCTTCCCATGTTAACTTCTGAAGATTTTCCTTGGCTTTTCGCAGCACGCTTCTGGCTTCCTGAGTCTGGGATTTGGGTCTTGTTTTCAACTGTTTACCACGGACTTTTGTTTGACATAGCTAAGGGATTATGCTTCATATTTTTGTCTTTGGATCTTGGGAACTTTGCCTTTGCATTTAAGTCTCTGTTTTGCCTATGGAACTATTGCATTTCTATTTCTTTGTTTTGATTTTGCTTTTCTCAATAAAGTACAAAAACCTACAGCCTTGGTGTGGTGGTGTCTGGAGCAAGGTGAAAACTACCCTGAGTTGCTACAAAAAGCCAAGGCAATCCAAAGAAGTTACCAGGTTGTTCGCAAAAGTTGCACTGACCAAGATTGGCCTTCAAACACCCCGTTTAATATACTTCCCCAGCATGAATGCATTCCGTTGACCCCTAACCTCCCTCTTGTTAGCAAACCTCGCACTGTGGCAAACTTTGAATCGTAAGCGATCCTCCCTATCTAGATCTTCAGAGCTCTCAAGGTTGGATAGCTCGTTAAGCGCCTGAGAATCGTCAGGCTGGGAGCCATCCTCCTCCATTTGCACCTGGCTAGTTTCACTAATGTCAGAAACATTCCTTGCCATGGAAAACTGAACCTCCTCAGATTCATCTTCAAAAACAACAGGAACATCTTCATGAATCTGAATCCCATCATCTTCTGCCTGAGGCTCCAGCTGAACCACAACATACTGCTTCTACGGGAAAGTAATGGTTCTGGCCCAGATTACCTGTCCGAACGTATCTCCTGCTATGAACCATCACGAAGCTTAAGATCATCAGGAGAGGCCCTGCTCTCGATCCCACCACTCTCGCAAACACGGTTGGTGGGGACGAGAGACAGGGCCTTCTCGGCAGTGGCCCTCCATCTGTGGAACTCTCTCCCTAAGGACATCAGGTTGGTTACCTCATTCCTGTCCTTCAGAAGACAACTGAATACTTGGCTTTGGGACCAGGCATTCAATTAGAGGATAGCGGCAATATGGAAAGGAATTTTGAAGTTTTACAACACTGGATTCTCCTGGCTTGGTTTTGGCTTTATTGGCACGTTAATGTATTCTTAAATGAATGTATTGATGATTTTGTATAATGTTTTAAAAATTATTTTACTGTTTTAATTGTAATTTTAGGGTGTATGTGTTGTTAGCATCATTTGATGCTTATGTGAGGCCACCCTGAGTCCTCTTATGGAGAGAGGGGCAGGGTAGAAAGGTATGAAGTAAATAAATAAATAAATTTCTAGCACCCACTTTTTGGACATTTAGTATAATGTCAAACACTTCATGTGTTTTTTTCAGCGGGGTGCTAGAAATAATATCATACGAAAGCCAGGTAGCCCTGATGTACATTCATTGAGTAATTTCCCCACGTCTCTCAGTTCACAGTGAAAGGATGATGGAAATTAAAGGAAAGGGTTCTGGGTTCAACAAGACAACATTCCAAAGGGAATTCATAACCAAGGTTTAGGTGGGTCCCACTCACTGGGTTTGCAGAGCAGCGGCTTCTATTTCATACTTTTATACATTTCATTATACATTTCTGTTGCACTCCAGAACAGAAACGATACCCTCTGACTTTAAAACACACCACACGTTGAGTGAAAAATCAATCCTTTTTATTGAAGCTGAGTAAAATAGCCAGTAGAAAGAAATGCTTGTAAAAATAGGAAAATTTCAAAATGTAAAAGATCAGTAAAATGCAGTAATTCAAAGCAATGTCCACAAAAAAGATAAAAAACAATCCAAGGCAGTATTTATCCAGACAGGAATCAACAGGTTGCAAAGATAATTCACAGCAAAATGGTAAAAATCTCTATAAGAACAAGACCCCTTGAACAGGATTTCCAAAGCACATGAACATGATTTCCAAATGATGCCTGATCTAACAGGCTTTCCCTTGAAGCAAACCTTATATCCCAAAACCCAAAAATTGGTTTCGTTTCCCCCCACTCTTGCCTCTTATCTGACGAATCCTTTCGGAGCGACGTAAACATGGAGTTTGTTGTTGATCTTGGCCGCCTATTTTTCAACTCTCTTTCTGGCTGCTCATTAAATTCCCAGGTGTCAGATTGTTTTCCAAACTCAAATCTTGTGAGCTCACAGAGAGAGGGAGTAATCCATCATTGCTAGGCCCAGCAGGAATATTCTCATGAGAAACTGCCCTTTGAACTGGGGCCTCTTTGTCATTGTCGGCCTGAAAATCATTGACCAAACCATCTCCATCTTGCACCTCAGCCTCAGCACCACCATTTCCCACATCAAGAGCATCGTGATCCTCATCATCCTCATCATCCTCATGATAATCATTTAAATACTTATTAATTGCCCTCCATCCAAGATGCTCTAGGCAATTTACAAGCTAAATTGTTAAGGATAAAAATACATACATACAGATATTGATAAAATTAACATAGATCAAAAGCTCTAGTAAAAAGCCAGGTCTTAAGTGCTAGGGTAAAAGGCCCTAAGTCACGCATGGCTCTCATGTAGGGCGGCAAGGAATCCCACAAGGCAGGGGCAGAAATAGAGAAACCCACCTGCACCTGGTCCTTTCCAAGGGCACTTCTCTAGGACCCGGTATATGGAGTAAGTCGCGTTGGGCTGATCGTTGCGACCTCCGATGATGGGAGAAGGAGAGGCGGTCCCTAAGGTATGATAGACCCTGGTCGTAAAGAATTTTAAAGGTCAGAACTAGCATCTTATACAGGCCACAGTGGTACTCAGTTGGAAGCCAATGCAAATGCCGCAGCACTGGAGTTATATGGCATTTCATGGGTGTTCTTGTGAGTAACCTGGCTGCCGCATTCTGAACAATACGGAGCTTTCGGGTCGTAGACATCGGAAGGCCCACATACAGGGCGTTGCAATAGTCCAGCCTAGACGTGACCACGGCATGGATGACCGTTGCCAGAGCCTCGTCAGATAGGGAGGGTGCCCGTTGCCTCGCTTGTCGTAGATGGAAAAAGGCCTGTTTGCTGGCAGCAGCCACCTGAGCTTCCATTGTCAGCTGCAAATCCAGGACGACACCCAAGCTCTTAACAGTGGTCGATGGAGAGAGGGCGGCACCATCGAAGGTGGGTAACGGAGGAGACAGACCTGCTGGGCGGCCATGCCAGAGAATCTCAGTCTTTGCTGAGTTCACCTTCAGTCTGCTAGCATGTAGCCAGTTTGACAGAGCCTCCAGACATAAGGTGAAATTGTCTGGTATTGACGTTGCTCCAGGTTCCAAGCGCAGAAGGAGTTGGGTGTCGTCTGCATATCGATAGCAGTCCAGGCCGAAATTCTGAGCCAAACTAGCAAGGGGTCTAACATAGATGTTGAAGAGAAGAGGGGAAAGAATTGCACCTTGGGGGACCCCACATAGGAGGGGAGAACCTGAGCATCATGAAACACCAACACAGGCTGATTCCCAACAATTTCAGAATTTTGGGGGCCCCGTTTCTCGATCTCAATCTGAGCATCAACTGCAATGATCATACTGCAATAATCATCCAAATGGTCACCCGGCATTCCCAACAAACAAAGCTATGGTCATAACAATTTCTTCCAGCATCAAATGTATTTGAGTCCAGTACTCCTGGGTCTTTCCTCAAGACCACCACTCATGGTCAATGTCCTAACATTGTGATCACATTTCCAACATTTAATAGATCTGTCAATCATCATTTATATAGAGACAAGGAGAATCGTATGGAAGGCAATCGAAAGGAATATTAGCACATAAGACAGCTGGAAGGAAGAGGCCTGCGGGAACTTCAGGATCATTAGGTGGTGAGGCATTCCCATTCCCCTAGAAATGTGCTCTTCCTGGAGCTCAGCAAGTAGAAAGTTGCACCATTGAAGGAGCCAGTCACCAGGGGAGAATTTTCCCATCCAAATCCACAAAAGTGCCGTTGTTTTTCTCGGAGAGACTGGCAAGCGTTGCCAGGATCTTCTGCACGCCCTCATCCACTCCCATCGGGGCCAGAATCTGGAAACAGAGCAAGTCAATGACTCAAGGATTAGCAGAGTGGAAAATGCAAGGAACAGAGTACGACCCAGAAGGTAGAAGAAGCAACAAGGAGATCAGCTATTTTAATCCTAAACAACAATTGTGATTTTCTTACAAACAAGCTGGTAAAATGTGGGCTAGAGAGAGCTCTTGTTAGGTGGGTTTACAATGGGTTGACCGACAATTTCATCTGTCGATCACCTACCGCTCCATTCCCCATATCGGTCTGTAGCCACCCTGGATGCAACGTAATGCACAGGATCTCATCCTTGGCATATCCCAGGGACTGGCACTTCGTGAGCATGTTCAGAGCAGCCTAGGAATGGAACACAGGACAAGATGTAAGTGGTGGGTTTTAATTCCATTAATGTAATAGGAGACCAAACACAGAACCATGTCATCTATATCAATAAAAATGTCATGTTTGTTTGTGGGATTAACAGAACTCCAAAACCACTGGGGGAATTGAGACCAAATTTGGACACAAGACACCTAACCACCCAATGTCTGTCCTTCACTCATAAAAACACTGAAAAACACAGCAGAAGGGACTTAGAAAGCCCCCAAAAGCTAAATGATGAAAAGCTAAATGACAATACAGAAAAAAGGGAAGAAAGAGGGAGGGAAGGGGAGAAAAAAAGAAAGAAAGAAAGAAAGAAAGAAAGAAAGAAAGAAAGAAAGAAGAAAGAAAGAAAGAAAGAAAGAGAAAAGAAAGAGGGAGGGAAAGAAAGAAGGAAAGGGAGAAGGAAGCATGGAAGCAAAGAGAGAAGGAAGGAAGGAAAGAGGTAGAGAAGGAAGAAAGGAGAGAAAGAGGGAGGGAAAGAAAAAGGGGGAAGGAAGGAAAGTTAGAGAAGGAAGGAAGGAAGGAGAGAAGGAAAGAAAAAAGGGAAAGAAGGAAAGAGGGAGTGAAGGAAGGGGGAAGATGTAGAGAAAGAGGGAGGGAAGGAAAGAAGGAAAGAGAGAAGGAAGAAAAGAGAGACAGCAGAAGAGAAAGAAAGGGGAAGGAAGGAAAGAGATAGAGAAGGAAGGAAGAAGAGAAGGAAAGACAGGAAGGAAGGAAGGAAAGAGGGAGTGAAGGAAGGAGGGAAAGAAGAGGAGAAAGAGGGAAGGTTGGCCACAGCAAAGCGTGGTGGGTACTTTTTAATCAATAGAAATAAAAATGTAATGATCGTTTGTGGAATTAACACAACTCAAAAACCACAGGACCAGTTGACACCAAATTGGGACACAATACACCTATCGGGCCAACGAGTGACCATCACTCACAAAAACACTGAAAAACACAGCGGAAGAGACTTAAAAAGCCAAAAAATAAAAAATACAATGCATGCACAAAATCACATATATATATACGCAGACATGCATATATACACATATACACAAATATATATACACACATATACACACACAAAACATATATATATACACAGACTGGGCCACAGCAACGCATGGCAGGGGATGGCTAGTTCTAATACATAATTGGTTCTCAAGCTTCCTAATGCCGCAACCCCTTCATGACTACCATGGTTGGTGACCCCTAACCATAACATTATTTCTGTTGAGACTTCATATCTGTAATGTTGCTACTGTTATGAATAGTCATGTAAATATGTGATATGCAGGATGCATTTTCATTCACTGGACCAAATTTGGCACAAATACCCAAATTTGAATACTGGTGGGGTTGCGGGGGATTCACTTTGTCATTTGGGACCATTCTGAACTCCACCAAAGATGGAATTGAACCAAACTTGGCGCACAGAACCCCCATGACCAAGAGAAAACACTGGAAGGGTTTGGTGGGCATTGACCTAGAGTTTTGGAGTTGTAGTTCACCCACATCCAGAGAGCACTGTGGATTCAAACAATGATGGATCTGGATGAAACATGGCATGAATACTCAATATGCCAAAATGTGAACACTGGTGGAGTTCAAGGAAAATAGACCTTGACATTTGGGAGTTGTAGTTGCTGGGATATATAGTTCACCTACAATCAACGAGCATTCTGAACCCCACCAACAATAGAATTGGGCCAAACTTCCCACACAAAACTCCCATGTCCAACACAAAATGCTGGAAGGGTTTGGTGGGCACTGACCTTGAGTTTGGAAGTTGTAGTTCACCTACACCCAAAGAGCACTGTGGACTCAAATAATGATGGATCTGGACCACACTTGGCATGAATGCTCAATATGCCCAAATGCGAACACTGGTGGAGTTTGGGAAAAACAGATCTTGAGAGTTGTAGTTGCTGGGATGTATAGTTAACCTACAATCAAAGAGCATTCTGAACCCCACCAATGATAGAATTGGGCCAGACCTCCCACACAGAGACCCCCACGGCCAACAGAAAATACAGTATTTTCTGATGGTCTTTGGTGACCCCTCTAACACCCCCTCGTGCCCCCCCCCAGGGCTCCTGACCCCTAGGTTGAGAAACATAGTAATATATACATGGAAGTCATGTAGTCCTCCAGATATATTTGGATTAGAAGTCCCAGTAGTCCTAGATAGCATAAACAATAAGAAGGAATGCTTGTAGTCCAACAATATTCCCTTGACTTGTGATGCTCCTGACTTGTTATCAATGCTTGACAACAAATTGTGATACTCTGAGATGAAGAGTTGATTTTGCTAATTTGGACCGATCTACTGGGCAACGAAGCCCACTCTTGTGATCATTTCGGCAAACTAGGCTGGAGGACTTGCCCCGCTCTGAACTTGTTGAACTGGTTCATAAATATGGGTTCACTGGATACCTCTTATCGTTAAATGAAAAACAAACTGTGAGCATATCACAAATATTTACCACTTAGAATTAGTGAACGAGACTCTTTAGCACAGTGTTTCTCAACCTTCCCAACCTCCTTAAATACGGCTTCTCATGTTGTGGTGGCCCCACAAAATGGAGTCTGAGCTCTGAACAGTCTCAGATCTGGTTATTTATTTATTTATTTATTTATTTCGGGTACTTTTACCCCGCCCTTCTCACCCCTGAGGGGGGACTCAGGGCGTCTTACAAAAAGCACAATTCGGTGCCTATACAAAAATTACACATAGTGTACAAAACCATAGTTAAAAAATTATCACAGTTAAAACAATCAAAACAATCAATATACTTCACATCATATAAAAACTATTCATGCTCAGCATTCGTCTTTCAGAGTTCCATAATTCCATTCCACTTTGTCAATTCCTGTCCATCGTCGAAACCCTTCTTTATCTGCCCGATTGTCCGAATGCCTGGTCCCAAATCCATGTTTTCAGTTTTTTCCTGAAGGAAAGGAGTGATGTCGCTGATCTAATTTCCCCGGGGAGCGAATTCCACAGGGGGGGCCACCACCGAGAAGGCCCTGCTCCTCGTCCCCGCCAACTCACTTGTGATAGAGGCGGGGACGAGAGCAGGGCCTCCCCAGAAGATCTTAAACTCTGAGGGGGACGTAGAGGGAGATGCGTTCAGACAGATACACTGGGCCGGAGCCGTATAGGGTTTTGTAGGTCAAAACCAAATTGCCAATATCCGCTGGATAATGGAGAAAAGCAGGGAGTTTCAGAAAAACATCTACTTTTGCTTCATTGACTATTCTAAAGCCTTTGACTGAGTGGATCATAATAAATTGTTGCAAGTTCTTGGTGGTATGGGCATACCAAGCCACCTTGTCTCTCTCCTGAGGAATCTGTATAAGGACCAAGTAGCATCAGTAAGAACAGACCACGGAACAACAGACTGGTTCAAGATTGGGAAAGGCGTACGGCAAGGCTGCATCCTCTCACCCAACCTTTTTAACTTGTATGCAGAACACATCATGCGATGTGCGGGGCTGGATGAATGCAAAGCTGGGGGAAAATTGCTGGAAGAAACATTAACAACCTCAGATATGCAGATGACACCACTCTGATGGCCGAAAGCGAGGAGGAGCTGAGGAGCCTTCTAATCAAGGTGAAAGAAGAAAGCGCAAAAGCCGGGTTGCAGCTAAACGTCAAAAAAACCAAGATTATGGCAACAAGAATGATTGACAACTGGAAAATAGAGGGAGAAAAGGTGGAGGCCGTGACAGACTTTGTATTTCTAGGTGCAAAGATTACTGCAGATGCAGACTGTGGCCAGGAAATCAGGAGACGCTTACTTCTTGGGAGGAGAGCAATGTCCAGTCTCGATAAAATAGTAAAGAGTAGAGACATCAGACTGGCAACAAAGATCCACCTAGTCAAAGCCATGGTATTCCCTGTAGTCACCTACGGATGTGAGAGCTGGACCTTAGGGAAGGCTGAGCGAAGGAAGATAGATGCTTTTGAACTGTGGTGTTGGAGGAAAGTTCTGAGAGTGCCTTGGACTGCGAGAAGATCCAACCAGTCCATCCTCCAGGAAATAAAGCCGACTGCTCACTGGAGGGAAGGATACTAGAGACAAAGTTGAAGTCCTTTGGCCACATCATGAGGAGACAGCAAAGCCTAGAGAAGACAATTATGCTGGGGAAAGTGGAAGGCAAAAGGAAGAGGGGCCGACCAAGGGCAAGATGGATGGATGGCATCCTTGAAGTGACTGGACTGACCTTGAAGGAGCTGGGGGTGGTGACGGCCGACAGGGAGCTCTGGCGTGGGCTGGTCCATGAGGTCACGAAGAGTCGGAGACGACTGAACGAATGAACAACAAGGTCAAAACCAGCACTTTGAATTGTGCTCGGAACTGGATCGGCAGCCAGTGGAGCTGACACAGCAGGGGGGTGGGATGCTCCCTGTATCACGCTCCAGTGAGCAGTGTGGCTGCCTCCCGCTGGACTATTTGGAGATTCCAAACAGTCTTCAAAGGCAACCCCATGTAGAGCGCGTTACAGTAATCTAATCTCATGTGTCTGCAGCCCCTCCCACAACCTTAAGAAACATAGAGTAAAGGGGAAGCTGCCTATCAAAACATACATATACAATACAGTACGCAAACAGAATCATATTTTAAAAAAACAAATTACTAGTGGAGGCTTGAAGAAGGTTGCTATTTCCAACAGTTGTGACCTTAAGGTTATGAGAACATCCGTTTATTCAGAACTGATATGGGTTTGAGAAATAAGCCGTCTTTTCCAAAATTCCCAGAGGCCTCCTGTACTTCATTCTATTAGAAAGGACAGCCTTGAAGACCCAGAAACTCTGCCACTTGGAGAATGGCAGGATGAGGAGAGTACAATGTCAGCATTGTGTCACCATTGCACCACTGACGTCAACATACCTTACTGCAACGATAGTTGAGGATCTGCCCAACTTCCCACCCTAAGACATTGGTAATGGAACCACACTCGCTGCTGATGTTGATGAGGGCGGCTTTGTTGCAGCTCATCCCTTTCTGAGGGCTTTCCTGAGCGGCCTTTTTCAGCAAGGGCAAGAAGGTCTGGAGAAGAAGAGGAAAGCATCGGAGTCATCCGAACACAGCGTGGACAACATGTTGTTGAAGGCTTTCATGGCCGGAATCACTGGGTTGCTGTGAATTTCCTGGTTTTATGGCCATGTCCCAGTAGCATTATCTCCTGACATTGAAGTCGAACATGACCCCCCCCCCCCCATAAAAGATAGTAACTTATAGTTTTGCTAAGGACAAGGACACCAGACTGGATAATAAGGGTTTAGCCTTGGTCAGTTTGCCAAGAAACTAACAACAACAAGGACCCTTCCCATCTTAGATAGTGTGTACATTTAATCAAGGTTTTATGCCCTAGGTTTCATATTTATTACTGAGAAACCCCTTCCCTTTACACTGATGTCCTCTCTTGAACTTCTATGGGACTCTGGTGGGAGGGATAAGTGGGTATATTTACTATAACATGATTTCTATATTTCTATTTTCCTCCCTGTGTATCTGACCTTTTCCTGATCCTTTTGCCCAATTCCTCTTTGCCCAATTGCCCAAATACAAGGCAGCAACCCCTGCATGACCCTGAAAAGAAGGAAATCACTAGTTGAAAAGACCCTTATCAAAAGACACTATTTGCATGGACAATAACAAAGGATCGTGACCTCTGGCCTCGGAGTTGGCCCCCCAGAGGAAGCGGTCACTTGGCATTTATGATCATATCTCAATAGGACAAAGGAAGCCTTCGGAAAGCCATACTTCGTCCTAATCTGTTACTGATTCAACTTTTATCCACTGAAACCACAGCCAAAATTCCCTCATTGTTCCTGTCTCTCAGCACTGGAAAAATCCAGATCATGGAAGGCTTGCCAGACAATCAATGTTTATTGCTACCCATCAAAGACAATAGGCTGGCTGGCTAGAAGGCCCCCTGAGGACTCGCCAACCACATAGACACCACATATTTCCATAATCCACTCCAGTTCTCATTGTTTCCCTCTCGTCCCGCCTCCCTCTCTCCTGATTCGTCAGGACGGCGAGGCGGCAGAAGCCCAGCGATTGGCCCAGGCACTCAGGAGGTGGCCAAGCCTCCTCCCAGCTGTAGAGCGCCAGCCAATCATCGTCGAGCCGGCAGAGGGGCGGGGAATGGGAGATTCAAACCTGGCAACTCTGTTTCTGTATAAAAAAGGCTTTTATTTGTACACATGTTATGCTCAGCTTGGCGAAATATTGCTGCTTTGCATCCTTTTCAAAAAAATCATCTTGGTGGTGCTTCCTTCAATCTTGGTGAGATTTCTTTTGGGAACTTAGGAAAAACCTTTTAAATGGAGCTTCTCTTTGCTCACCACTGTAGCGAGCCCTCTTTGGGGTCCGCAGGTCTCTCCTCCAGGGCCAGACCCCTTTAAATTCCTCCATGATTTCAACATTTCACCCAAACCTATGGCAGGCATCACAACCTCTGAGTTCCACAAATATGAACAGCTGACCTTTTGATCAGCAAGTTCTGCAGCTCAGTGTTTTAACCCACTGCACCACTGTGGCTCCGTACATGACAGTGAAGACTCATATAATCCAGTTCAAAGCAGACAATGTGGAGGATCTGCTCTGATAATCTGGATGATAGGGCAGTGTAGCAAGATAAGATCCGGCCATCTTACCTGGGTGACCACCATGGGCCCAACCACATTGGTTTTGTACACTTCCAGCATGTTTTCCGGTGTCTCAGATTCCAACGTGGTTGCTTTCACAATCCCGGCATTATTGATCAGCAAATTCAAGCCAGCGCCTTTCAGCCTCTCGGTGACGATGGCTGCAGCAGCCTTGATGCTGGACGCTTCAGACGTGTCTGTGCCAGGCAAGGAGGGACACAAGGAAGGAGGAGATTAATTATTATTATTATTATTATTATTATTATTAAACTTTATTTGTACCCCGCTAGCATCTCCCGCAGGACTCGATGCGGCTTACAAAGGCCGAGGCCTCAACACAACAACAGCAGACAATAACAATACAATACAAAGCAAAAATTAAAACATAAGCAATGACAAAAACATTACCCTATTACACATTAAAAACCAGGGGCCGGGCCAGTGATGGGTACAGGTTAAAAAGTGCTGGGCGTGAGAGGTGGTATGTTGGGATTCTGGGCAAGTGCAGAGTGCAGAGAGTCTTAAGCTCTAATAAAGTGCTTCTGGGACGTAGTGCTGGGGGTTATCCTATTCTGGAAAGGCACATCGGAATAGCCAGGTCTTCAGATTCTTCCCAAAGACTGCCAGCGTGGGTGCTAGTCTAATGTCTTTGGGGAGGGTGTTCCAGAGTCAGGGGACCACCACAGAGAAGGCCCTGTCCCTCGTCCCCACCAAACGCGCCTGCGACGCAGGTGGGATCGCGAGCAGGGCCTCTCCAGATGAACGAAGGGAGTGCGTGGGTTCATAAATGGAGATGCGGTCACACAGGTAGGCAGGCAGGTCCCAAACCATCTAGGGCTTTGTAGGTAAGCACCTCCATCTTGAATTAGGTTCGGTAGGTAAACGGCAGCCAGTGGAGCTCCTTAAACAGGAGCATTTACCTCTCTCTGTAAGGAGCGCCAGTTAACATCCTGGCCGCCGCCCGTTGGACCAGTTGGAATTTCCGAGCCGTTTTCAAGGACAGCCCCACATAGAGCGCATCATAGTAATCCAATCTAGAGGTGACCAAGGCATGGACCACCCCGGACAGATCAACCTTTGCGAGGTACGGTCGCAGCTGGCGCATGAGTCTTAGTTGTGCGAAAGCCCTCCTGGACACCGCCGACACCTGAGCCTCAAGCGTAAGTGATGAGTCCAGGAGAACTCCCAAACTGCGGACCTGGGAGATGGACACACCCTTCATTACTAACAGGCACAAATGGCTTAGAGCAATGGTTCTTAATGCCACGACCCCTTGATACAGTTCCTCATGTTGTGGTGACCCCCAACCATAACATTATTTTCGTTGCTCCTTCCTAACTACAATTTTGCTACTGTTATGAAGCGTAATGTAAATATCTGGTATGCAGGATGTATTTTCATCGATTGGACCAAATCTGGCACAAATACCCAATACGCCCAAATTACAATACTGGTGGGATTTGGAGTAGGGGGGGGGGAGAACTGATTTTGTCATTTGGGAGTTGTAGTTGTTGGGATTTACAGTTCACCTACAATCAAAGAGCATTCTGAACTCCACCAACTATGGAATTGGACCAAACTTGGCACACAGGACTCCCACGACCAACAGAAAACACTGGAAGGGTTTGCTGGGCATCGACCATGAGTTTGGGAGTTGTAGTTCACCTACTGTTGCACCTCAGAGTAGATTCCCCTTGCTGAAGACACCAAACTGTACGCAGCCAGAAGTCTTTATAGTTTATTAAGTATAAAAGGTAAAAAGTTCCAAAAGGCAAAAGTTAATGTTTCAACAGATCAAAATCACATAGCACTTGAAGCTTAATCCAAAAAGGTTCCAGCAAAGCATAAACCCAAAAGAACAGGACAAAGTCCTGAAACCATGAACACAAAAACTGCAAGATACATCCAGCCAAGCTAAGGCAAGCTTCTTAGTTGAACGCAAAGTTGCTTTGACAATGATTTGGTCTCAAACACACAGCTTAATACCCTTTGCAAAACATGAAGGCATTTCTATGGCCTCTGGCCTCTCTCTTGTTAGCTATTCTCTCACTCCTACGAACTCGGAATTCCAAACGGTCAGCACGATGTAAGGTTCCCATTTTGTCAAAGTCAGTCTGTTTGTTAATGTCAGCCTGTTTCCCTGCTTGCTCATTCTCAGGCTGAGAACTGTCCTCCTTCTCTGAGTCAATCTGCACCTACACCTGGCTATTTTCAGTATCCACACTCTCATGCCTTGCTATGGGAAACTGCACTTCTTCACTGTCTATAACAGGGACATCTTGAACCAAACTGTGAACCTGAGTCCCATCACCCTCGTCAGAAACACTCTCTGATTCCAGCCGAGTCACAACACCTACATCCAGAGAGCGCTGTGGACTCAAACAAGGATGGATCTGGACCAAACTGTACACAGATATTCCTCTATAATTTCCTATGGAGAGCTTCTGCTTCCTTATAGAAGTCTTCCTCAGTCAGTTTCAACCTTAACAAAATCTTCTTCAGGTGGGAAATTACTAAATTTTGCAAAATAAAGTGGCAAAGGAATGGCTTCTTAATAGCAAGTATACTCACATATTTCACACCTATTTCTACAAGGAAACAGAAGCGCTCCATAGGAAATTATAGAGGAATATTTGTGCACAGAAACTTTAAAAAAATTCCTTCCTTGATTTCATCATTTGGGAATTGTGGTTGCTGGGAATTATAGTTCACCTGCAATCAAAGAACATTCTGAACTCCACCAACAATGGAATTGAACCAAACGTGGCACACAGGACTCCCATGACCAAGAGAAAATACTGGGAGGGTTTGGTGGGCATTGACCTTGAGTTTGGGAGTTGTAATTCACCTACATCCAGAGAGCACTGCGGACTCAAATAATGGTGGATATGGACCAAACTTGGCACGAATCCTCAATATACCCAAATGTGAACACTGATGGAATTTGAGGAAAATAGACCTTGACATTTGGGAGTTGTAGTTGCTGGGATTTATAGTTCACCTACAATCAAAGAACATTCTGAACTCCACCAATGTTGGAATTGAACCAAACTTGGCACACAGAACTCCCATGACCAACAGAAAATACTGGGTTTGATGGGCATTGACCTTGAGTTTGGGAGTTGTAGTTCACACACATCCAGAGAGCACTGTGGACTCAAACAATGATAGATCTGGACCAAACTTGGCACTAATACTCCATATGCCCAAATGTGAACACTGGTAGAGTTTGGGGAAAATAGACCTTGACATTTGGGAGTTGTAGTTGCTGGGATTTATAGTTCACCTACAATCAAAGAGCATTCTGAACCTCACCAATGATAGACTTGGGCCAAATGTCCCCCACAGAACCCCCCATGACCAACAGAAAATACTGTGTTTTCTGATGGTCTTTGGTAACCCCTCTGACACCCCCCTTGCGACCCATCCCCAGGGATCCTGACCCCCAAGTTGAGAAACGCTGGTTTACAGAAATAGAAGTAAGCTGAACTTGAAGGGGGGAAAAGAGGAGAGTGAAACAAAGATGCCTTAAAGGCAGCTGCAAAACTGGGATGATGGAAAACTAATTAGGATTGGCCCTGCCAAATTGGCACAGTTTGTACAGTCCACTCTTGCAGAATTTGGAAAGTTTGCCTTGTTTTGGAGGATGGCTTTCGCATTTTGCGTCTCAGAAAAGCAAAGCCATTTAAAGCGTTGCTCAATTTTTTTACCGTCCAGGGAGAAGAAAGGCATTGGTCCGATTTGTTTTGTTTGATGTGCCAAAAATAACTTGGCCGCCCTTTTGTATATGTTGAGAGAGGGTAGAGCACGCTTTGTTCAGGCAGCGGTGCATCCGGGGCTGGTTCTGGGAGACGGAGGCCCCTTCCGCACACCCGAATACAACCCCTTGGAACTGGAATCTATGGCAGTGTAGACTCAGATAACCCAGTTCAAAGCAGATACGGTCAGATTTTCTGGGATAGAGGGCTGGGTGGAAGGCCCTAAATGTATTCAGCTTGTTTTGAAAAGTGAGTTCGAAGCTGTCCCAGGTTGGAGTGAGCTTCCAACCAATTTGTGTAGCTTGCTGTTGACCTTTGCAGCCCGAAAGACAGTTGGATCTGTCAAGTAGGAAATGTAGGTACCGCTTATGCGGGGAGGCTAATTTAACTAAAAATTTACGACACCATAAAAATCTCCAGTAAGCATGCAAAGAATGAGGAAGTTCTTCATCAGTGTCACAAATGGACGGTGAACCGACAGCTCCCCTGGTGGCCAAAATACCCTCATGGAAAAGCTGGAATGTTAAATAGCCTCTGTGTGTCTGTCTATATAGGTTGTGTGTCTATGGCATTGAATGCATGTGTACACTGTGATCCCCCTGAGGGGTGAGAAGGGCGGAATGTGAATACTGTAAAGCCCTGTGAGGAACAGCTTAAGGAGCTGGGCATGTTTAGCCTGAAGAAGAGAAGACTGAGAGGAGACATGATGAAGGCTATGTATGTGAGAGGAAGTCATAGGGAGGAGGGAGGGAGCTTCCTTTCTGCTTCCCTGGAGACTAGGACGCAATGGAGCCATGGCTTCAAACTAGAAAAAAGGAGATTCCATCTGAACATGAGGAAGAACTTCCTGACTGTGAGAGCCGTTCAGCAGTGGAACTCTCTGCCCTGGAGTGTGGTGGAGTTTCCTTCTTTGGGGGCTTTTAAATAGAGGCTGGATGGCCATCTGTTGGGGGTGCTTTGAACATCATTTTCTTCCTTCTTGACTTCAAACTAAAGGAAATGAGATTCCACTTGAACATGAGGAAGAACTTCCTGACTGTGAGAGCCGTTCAGCAGTGGAACTCTCTGCCCCGGAGTGTGGTGGGGGCTCCTTCTTTGGAAGCTTTTGAACAGAGGCTGGATGGCCATCTGTCAGGGGTGATTTGAATGCAATATTCCTGCTTCTTGGCAGAATGGGGTTGGACGGGATGATGGCCCAGGAAGTCTCTTCCAACTCTAAGATGAACTTCCTGACTGTGAGAGCCGTTCAGCAGTGGAACTCTCTGCCCCGGAGTGTGGTGGAGGCTCCTTGTATGGAGGCTTTGAAACAGAGGCTGGATGGCCAACTGTCGGGGGTGCTTTGAATGCTATTTCCCTACTTCTGGGCAGAATGGGGTTGGACTGGAGGGCCCACGAGGTCTCTTCCAACTCTAGGATTCTAGGATTCTATGAATAAGTGCTGGAAATGTGTGAAAAATGAAGGGTTCTTCCACCCCATGTGGTGGGCCTACGAAAAGTAGAATCATTCTGGAAAACAATCCAGGAATCCTGTCAAAAGATTTTAAAATTAAATATCCCACTAAAACCAGAATATTATCTGCTAGGGATGACAGATATCAAATGGGACCGGAACATTGACAAACCATTTGTTTACCTCACAGCTGAAGCTCGGATCATGTACACGAGGCATTGGAGACAGAATATAAAAGCAAGAATGGATAGAAAAGGCATTAGGTATAATGAACACAGACCAATTGACCTTCCTGATAGCAAAGTCACAGAGCAAATATATTAAAACAATGAACTGGACTTCCCTCAAAGAATGGATGAAAAGAGACCACTTCAAGAGGTTACTCTGAACAGACGAGAAGAAGGGAGGAATACCAACGTTAAACATTTATGAAATAAAAAGATGCTATAAAGAAGCGGTTCTCAACCTGGGGGTCGCGACCCCCAGGGGGGTCGCCTGGCCATTTTGGAGGGGTCGCGAGGCCACCTCCGTTGGCCCCGCCCCAGGGGCGTGGGCCAGGCAAGGTCTACCTCGCACAAGGGGTGAGGCAGGCGAGGCGTCCTCCTTGCGGGTGTCAGAGTGGTCGCCAAGGACCATAAAAACCAGTATTTTCAGTTGGTCATGCATGGAGGTTGTGTGTGAGAAGTTTGGATTAATTCTATCGTTGCTGGGGTTCAGAATGCACTTTGATTGTAGGTGAACTGTAAAACCCAGCAACTACAACTCCCAAATGTCAACGTCTGTTTCCCCCAAACTCCACTAGTGTTCACATTTGGGCATATTGAGCATTTGTGGCAAGATTGGTCCAGATCCATCATTGTTTGAGTCCACAGTGCTCTCTGGATGTAAGTGAACGACAACTCCAAAACTCAAGGTCAGTGCCCACCAAATCCTTCCAGTATGTTTTGTTGCTCATGGGAGTTCTGTGTGCCAAGTTTGGTTCAATTCCATCATTGGTGCAGTTCAGAATGCTCTTTGATTGTAGGTGAACTATAAATCCCAGCAACTACAACTCCCAAATGAGAAAATCAACCTCTCCAACCCCGCCAGTAGTCAAATTTGGGCGTATTGGGTATTTGTGTCAAGTTTAGTCCACTGAATGAAAATACATCCTGCAGATCAGAGATTTACATTACGATTCATAACAGTAGCAAAATTACAATTATGAAGTACCAATGAAAATAAATTGATGGTTGGGGGTCACCACAACAGGAGGAACTGTAATAAGGGGTTGCGGCATTAGGAACGTTGAGAACCACTGCTATAAAGCTATTTTTTTCATACAACCATTATAAAGAAGAATGGAAGTGTAACTTTTTTTTTCTTTTCACACCCTTCCCCTTCTTTCAGACCCTACAAGCTCTTTCCCTCCCCTCCCCCTCCCCTCCCCTTCTTCATTTTTTTTACTGTTTTTAATGTATCACTGTTAAAACTTCAATAAAAACTTTTCAAAAAATAAAACCTGTGGCATAGACACCGAGAACTGGGAAGCCCTGGCTCTTGAGCGCTCCAACTGGAGGTCAGCTGTGACCAGCAGTGCTGCAGAATTCAAAGAAGCACGAATGGAGGGCAAAAGGGAGAAACATGCCAAGAGGAGGAAGGCGTGTCAAGCTAACCTTGACCAAGACTGCCTTCCACCTGGAAAGCGATGTCCTCACTGCAGGAGGGAGAACATGCGGATCAAGGATAGGGCTCCACAGCCACCTACGGAACCACCGTCAGGACACTACTACACTTGGAGGCCTATCATCCTCGGGCTATGTAAAGATACCTGTTGAATTACCCAGAATTGCAGTTTCTTTCCTCATTAGTGTAGAAAGAACCAAATGGGAAAGGAAGCAACCTACCAAGTGGGATGATCTCTATTCCTCGGTGCTTGGCAGCCAAATCCCTCAAAATCTGCAAAAAAGCAGAAGTTTAGAATGCAGTTGGGTTACTCAGAAAGAGAAGGCAGGAGAGGGTGGAAAGGCACCTGGATTCCATTCTGTTCTACAAATGCACTGCTCACAGTGTTGCTGCAAAAGTATCCTGGGGGTGTTTTCAGACCTGTGCTCCCAGCCCTGGGCCCGACCCGCATGTTATCACAGGCAGAGTGGACTCTGTCCTGGAGCTCACCTGGGCGCGTGGTCCTTCTGGGTCCCGGCAGGTGGCAAAGATCCATTCCGGGCGGTTGCTTCTCCCAACCAGCTGCTTGACCAGTTCCAAGCCTATGCCCCGATTGGAGCCAGTCACCAGCACACTGCGCACCTTGAGCTCCGGCATCTTTTGGAACTGGGGAAAGGCTTGGGCAGCAGCAGGAGCAGCAGCAGCAGCGCAAACGCAGTCGGACTTTTCCCTCCCGTGCCTCCGCCTAGGCTTACATAACTGCTTGGCTCTTGGGTCACTTGTGAGTCTCTTTCTGGCATCCAGCCAGGAGTCACTGTAAAACCTGAAGTGGAGTGCGCCAATACAGCCATGTCATTATTATTATGGAGGACCTTCTTAGAGCAACGCCAGAGGCACTCCAAGTGGCCAGCTAGTACCAGTCAAAGGACATTGAATCAACTGCCAAGTTTGCAAACTTGGTGTTTATATCTGTACTATATTGAGGCTTCAAACTGTGGCCAGTTTGTAAGCCGCCCTGAGTGTCCCGTCCCCCCCGCCCCCTCCTCGGAGGTTGGAAAGAGTGGGATAGAAATATTGGAAATAAACAAACAAATAAATAATATAGACACCGGTGGCGCAGTGGGTTAAAGCGCTGAGCTGCTGAGCTTGTTGACCGAAAGGTTGCAGGTTCGATTCCAGGGAGCGGCGTGAGCTTCCGCTGTCAGCTCCAGCTTCTGCCACCTAGCAGTTCGAAAACATGCAAATGTGAGTAGATCAATAGGTACCGCTCTGGCAGGAAGGTAATGGTGCTCCATTCAGTCATGCCGACCACATGACCTTGGAGGTGTCTATGGACAAAATCGGCTCTTTGGCTTAGAAATGGAGATGAGCACCACACCCCAGAGTCAGACACGACTGGACTTAATGTCAGGGGACAACCTTTACCTTAGACACCCTTTTTATTGGTTTAAAATACACAGTTAATGAGACATTCACATTTCTCCGAAAAAAGGTTCATTTTTACTATACAAGTGCAAACAATGGGGATGCTGGATATCTCAGTAGCAAAGGTCTTTCTAAATCGAAAATCGTTCCGTGGTTTGTTCTGGAAAGGCAGGCAGGTTCTGATGGGACGTCCGGTCCCTCACCAAGGGAGACTCTTCCCTTCCCAGTCCAGAAAGGCTCCCGAGGAGGAGGAGGACAAAGAGGCCAGCACTCTGAGCATGCCTTGCACGCAGTCTTGCACAGCGAGGGGTGCCTGGAAGAGAAGAAGGGAAGGCGGGCTCAGGCTCGGAGGGAATCCGACTGTGCAAATGGCCCTGGACTGGCAAGACCCTTCCTCATCATCATAGTCTTTTTTCCTCCCCTCCCCTGTACACTACCTTGTCTGTCCCCATGTCTGTTTTCACCCAGCCTGGATGGATCACCGTGCACAAGATCCCATCTGCTTTCAGTTCCCTGGCCAGGCATGCCGTGACCATGTTCAAAGCAACCTACAAGACCAACAAAGAGACCCTGAATTCAGGAGGGCTGCTCCTCACATTTCTCTGGGCAGCACCCACCTTCACTTGGGAATCTGCATGGCAAAGTGGTTGGGACTGTGCAAACTATGCAGTGATCCTCAACCTTCCTAATGCCACAACTTCTTAATGAGTTTCTCGAGTTGTGGTGACCCCCAACCATAACATTATTTTCATTGCTACTTCATGACCGTCATTGTCATGAATCAGGGGTGCTTTGAATGCAATATTCCTGCTTCTTGGCAGAATGGGGTTGGACTGGATGGCCCAGGAGGTCCCTTCCTACTCTTTGATTCTATGATTCTATGATCATGTCAGTATCTGACATGCAGCAGGAGGGATTTTCATTCACTGGACCACATTTGGCACAAATACCTGATACGCCCAGATTTGAACACTGGTGGGGTTGGGAGCAGATTAGTTTTGTCATTTGGGAGTTGTAGTTGCTGGGATTTATACTTCACCTGCAATCAAAGAGTATTCTGAATTCCACAACGATTGAACTAACCAAACTTGGCACACAGAACTCCCACAATCAACAGAAAATACTGGAAGGGTTTGGTGGGTGTTGACCCACGTACATCCAGAGGGCACTGTGGACTCAAACAACGATGGATCTGAATCAAACTTGGCACAGATACTCAATATG
This sequence comes from Anolis sagrei ordinatus, assembly GCF_025583915.1. Lineage (NCBI taxonomy): Eukaryota > Metazoa > Chordata > Lepidosauria > Squamata > Anolidae > Anolis > Anolis sagrei. The sequence goes on from NW_026847993.1 coordinate 42,213,226, forward strand.
TCCAAGTGTGAACACTGGTGGAATTTTGGGGGGATAGAGCTAAGATCATCTGGGGAGGCCCTGCTCTTACTCCCGTTAACAGCACAGATACGTCTGGCGGGGATGAGAGACAGGGCCTTCTCAGCTGTGGCCCCCCGCCTATGGAACACACTCCCAAAAGAGGTAAGATCCGCTCCCTCCCTCCTGGCTTTCAGAAAAAAATTAAAATCATGGTTTTGGGACCAGGCCTTTGGGCCATAGAAGTAAATGTAAGCAGCATTTTAGAACAGTGATGGGCAATCTTTTGAGTTTGGTGTGTCAAAATTTGCCAAAACACGGAACATAACTCGGGTGGGTTGTCGCTTCGAGAGAGAAAAAAAAACATAATTTTGTCATATTTATAGTTTAAATAACAAAAATGTATAATTGTAATATACAACTGTATTTAATAAACAAAAAACCAATTATTTAACTTACCGGCTTAGTGACTTCTTTGTTCACCCGTCAGTCGGTTTCTTTTGTTGGTCTTGATATTACTTAACTTGTGTGGGGTGCCGTGAACTAAGATAATGCTGGGGTTCAGCCTCTGTGTGAACCTGTACCTGACTCTCTGATTGTATTTCCTGATGTCAATGAAGATGTCAATGATTCGGAGGTCAATGTAGAAGATGACGGTTTGTGTAGTGAAAATCCTGCTGCTTTGGATAGCGAAAGTCCAAATTCCCATGAGAATGATTCAGAGCCAAGCAGGGAACTTTCACTCCCTTTTAGCTCTCCAGATAATCTGACACCTGGTCCCTCTAATGAGGATAGACGGGGGCAGATTTGGCAAAGCAGAGGCAAAGCGCAGAGTTTACAGAGGTCAGCTAGATTAAGAGAAATGCAAACAAGGCCTTCAGGCACGTCACGAAATAGATTTCTATGCTTTAAAAACACTTGGCCTGGATGCCCATTCAGTCCAGGCATTGTTTCAGATTCATGTGCAGACTCTTGCAGTTCTCCTGCTTCCAGTGGCTTTGTTCCAAGGAGTTTTTCTAGTGCTTCAAGTACGGTTAGTGGATTGCTAACAGGTTCCAGGATTTAGCAGTGTTACTGTGGGTTTTTTTATCTTGTTCATGGACATTTCTTGTTGCTGATTTTTACTGTGGCTTTTTACCTTGCATTTTCCTCTATTTTTGTACTCATCTTTCATCAATAAAAAGGATTGTTTTTTCCTGAAGTCAAGTGTGGTGGATTGTTGTCTTAGCGTCCAGTTTCCTGCTCTGGGTTGCAACAGATAAGTCAGGGGAAATTCTTTAAGTCACCTGCCTATGAGTGACCTTTTTGTTGCTGAATGTCATTGGCTAAATCTTCAATAGAAGGTTGGTATTTTGTACACTTCAACCCCAAGCAAGTGCTACTAACTTCATTTGCTGCTATTTCTAATGGTGGGAAATGGCACCCATAGCACAGTCCTTGCCTCTCCCAGTCTCTCCCTCACTTATCTCAGTAATGATGGTCAATTAGAAATCCCTGACACCCCAGAATAGTAGACGGGACAATGGATGCTGTGGTTATGTGACTGCTGGCAATGGGGATCCCAGGGCCCCCAGAGATGCGTCCCCCGTGGCATTCCGCCGCTCCCTGCTTTGCCAGCTGGTAGTGAGGCCAAAGCTCCCCTAACGGCCTAATCGGAATGTCCCAGAACAAGACACTCTTGCCGAAGTTGTGTTGTTTTGGCCTACAGACTTCCGGCACAGAGTGTCTACACTACACTACAGCACATCTTTAATCTTTAGCCACTGCACCTGGCCATGAAGGAGCAGAGGATGAAATGTCTTTCTGTATGCAGCCACATGTCATCGAAAATGGCTAAGCGTGTCAGTGCTGACACACGTGTCATAGGTTCGCCATCATGGTTTTAGAAGGACAATGACTGGAACGGTGATTCGACGGACGAGTCTGTTTTATTGTTTTAATGATTGTTTTATGGCTTGTGGATATATTGTTTTGATTTGATTTATGTCTAATTGTAGTGTATAATTGTAATTGTTTGTACTGGCATTGAATTTTCGCTATTACTTATGAGTAAACCACTTTTAGTCTCCCTCGGGGTGAAAAAAGCGGTATACAAATACTGTAAATAAATAAATAAATAAATAATAGTTCACCTACAATCAAAGAGCATTCTGAACTCCATCAGTGATAGAACTGGGTCAAACTTCCCACACAGAACCCCCATGGCCAACAGGAAATGCTGTGTTTTCTGGTGGTCTTTGGCGACCCCTCTGGCATCCCCCTCGTGACCCCTCCTCCAGGGGTCTGATGAAAAAGCGGGGCTCAAAATGAAAGAAACCTGACCCCCTGAAAAGACTGACCTTGCTTGCACGGTATGGGTACATTGGGTCATGGAAAACCTCAAACCCTCGTTCAATGGAACCCAGTTTGGAGGTGATATTGATGACGGCAGCCCTGCTGCAGCTCATGTCCTCGGCTCCGGTCTCCTCCGCTGCCCTCTTGAGCAGAGGCAGGAATTCCTGAAATGGAAGCCACACAGAAATCGGAACGCTGAGAATTGAGAACATTCAGACTCTTATTGCTTAGCCCAATGGATAATCCCAACATGGGGTTTAGTTGGCAGGATCTATTTAAAGCAGATTGGCCTTTGTTTTCTTCGGAGGAACCTTCTACACTGTTACGCAGAATCAATTTGTTGCGCAGTAGCAATGTCCAACATGTCCCAAACCCAACCAGTCAGAAGAAATAGAACAGTAGAACTTTACTCTTGGTTGTAGAGTTTGAAAATAAAACAGCTTGGCACACTTACATAGTCTCTGTAAGTAATACAGAATACATCTTCTGTGTTATAAATCATAGAGCATAACAAAAGTACATGGTTACTTCACCATAACATGAGCTTCTTGCATCTGCTCTCCAGCAAATCAAACAGCCAACTGCTAACAGTTTGCAAAAGCCTCAGAAAACTGTTACATTCAAGAGGCGTGGCCCAGCCTTGCTGAGCTGAGCTAGCTTTTGCAGCTGCAGTTAATCATTAACACTTTGCAGGGCTTTTCTGCAAGGTTTCCTTTAACACACACACTCACTGGACTTACAACAATATACCGTAATATACACTGCCATATAACATCCAGAATATCTGCTTTGAACTGGATTCTATGGTAGCCTGTGTTGGAAGGGGTCGCACTCCCCCTGAAGACGCCGGTTCGCAGCTTGGGAGTGATCCTGGACTCATCGCTGAGTCTGGAACCCCAGGTTTCGGTGGTGGCCAGGGGAGTTTTTGCACAGTTACAGCTGTGCCCGTACCTTGGGAAGTCAGACTTGGCCACGGTGGTCCACGCTCTTGTTACATCCAAAACAGATTACTGCAATGAAGACTATTTGGAAACTGCAACTAGTCCAAGGGGCTGCAGCCAGATTGCTAACTGGAGCGACATACAGGGAGCATACCACCCCTTTGTTTGATCAGCTCCACTCTCTGCCAGTCCACTTCCGAGCTCAATTCAAAGTGCTGGTTTTGGCCTATAAAGCCCTATACCAGTGTTTCTCACCCTGGGGTCAGGATACCTGGCCCGGGGAGGGGGGGTGTCGCAAGGGGGTGTCTGAGGGGTCACCAAAGACTATCAGAAAACACAGGATTTTCTGTTGGTCATGGGAGTTCTGTGCAGAAAGTTTGGCCCAATTCCATCGTTGATGGGGTTCAGAATGCTCTTTAATTGTAGACGAACTATAAATCCCAGCAACTACAACTCCCATATGCAAGGCCCCTTTCCCCCCAAAACTCCAATAGTGTTCACATTTGGGCATATTGAGTATTTGTGCCAAGTTTGGTGCAGATCCATCATTACCTGAGTCCACAGTGCTCTCTGGATTTAGGTGAACTACAACTCCAGAACTCAAGGTCAATGCCAAACCCTTTCAGTATTTTCTGTTGGTCATGGGAGTTCTGTGTGCCAAGTTTGGCTCAATTCTATCTTTGGTGGGGTTCAGAATACTCTTTGGTTGTAGGTAAACTATAAATCCCAGCAACTACAATTCCTAAATGCCAAGGTCTATTTTCCCTAAACTCCATGAGTGTTCACATTTGGGCATATTGCGTATTTTTGCCAAGTTTGGACCAGATCCATCGTTGTTTGAGTCCACAGTGCTCTCTGGATGTAGGTGAACTAGAACTCCAAAACTCAAGGTCAGTGCTCAACAAACCCTTCCAGTATTTTGTGTTGGTCATGGGAGTTTTGTGTGCCAAGCTTGGTTCAATTCCATCATTGGTGGAGTTCAGAATGTTCTTTGATTGGAGGTAAACTATAAATCCCAACTACAACTCAAGGTCTATTTCCTCAAACTCCACCTGTGTTCACATTTGGGCATATTGAGTATTTGTGCCAAGTTTGGTCCAGATCTGTCATTGTTTGAGTCCACAGTGCTCTCTGGATGTAGGTGAAATACCAACTCCCAAACTCAAGGTCAATGCCCACCAAACCCTTTCAGTAAACTGTAAATCCCAGCAACGACAACTCCCAACTGGCTAAATCATTCCCCTCCCCCAACCCCAAAAGTACTTTGACAACACAACCATTCAATGCTAAGGCTTCCCGCCCAAATGGAACTGTAGAGGAGAGTCTACTGAACAAGCCAGAACCTGCTGCAGACCAGTATGGCCATCTGTTGAGGAGTTATGAAGGTGGAGGCATTACTTTTCATTCAACCCTTGTACTTTACTTGGCACTTACCTTAACCACAAAAATCGCCCCCACGACATTCGTGTTGAAGGCAGAGAGCATCTCTTGCCGTTCCACGGTTTGCAACGTGGCGTAGGAGTTGACTCCGGCATTGTTGATGAGCAGATTCAGGCCCTGGCCCTTCAGGTGGGATTCCACCTCCGAGACAGCCGCCTCCACGCTGGACTGGCTCTCCACCTCTTCCATGCAGAAATGAGAGAAAGTGAGGCCAACGGAACATGTAGACACTGTAGAATTAAGGCACTTCGACACCACTTTACCTGCCATGGCACAATGCTATGGAAAATGGAGATTTACAATTTGGTGAGCCACCGGCACTCTTTGGCAGGGGAGGCTAAAGGCTTTGTAAAGCTACAACTCCGATGATTCTATAGACCCCTTAATACAGTTCATCGTGTTATGGTGACCCTCAACCACAAAATTAATTTTGTTGCTAATTCACAACTGTAATTTTGCTTCTCTTAGGACATTATGAAATATGAAATATCTGATATGCGGGATGTATTTTCATTCACTGGACCAAGTTTGGCACAAATACCCAATAGACTCTGTACAGGAGTTGATTATAAATTGTATGATTGTAACTGTATTTGTGTTTAGATTATTTTTATTTACTCCATTTGTATACCGCATTTATCAGCCTGAAGCGGCGACTCAATGCGGTTGGCTGCAGTAATGCTAAGTCAGAGGAGTCCTCCATGTGCATTGCCATGGAGACCGATGCAGGAGAGAGGGAAGTGGGAGGAGCTTAGAGGGGAGAGTTTGAAAAAACGACAGTTAAAAAATCAGTTAGGGTTGAGGTTTAGAGGAGTGAGCAGTCCAGGTTTAGGTTCAGAGGAGTGAGGAGTTAGGAGTTGGGAGAGAAGGAAAGGAAAGGTGGCGGAGTGACTTGTGAAGCAAAGCTTTGAGGCTTTGAAAAGCTGGATTTGGCTATTGGAAGTTTCTCAGGCTAGTGCAGCCGAATGGTGAAACATAGCTGGTATTCTTTTAGTCTAAGGAGAGGCTACAGAATAGTTTACTTAGTATTTGATCTAGGGAGGATCAAATAAGGGAAACATCCCTCTATTGAAACTTTGTCTGAAACAAGTGCTCTACGTCAGAAAGATACTGTGTTACTTGAAAGAATGAACTGTTAAAGTTACAAGTATTATTCCAAGTGCAACAAGGAAAAGTTACGTCTGGCAACCACACGCTGTATACTTAATAAAATTGTTAACTTTTATTTGAAGATTGCCTCAGCTCCGTCTATTCTGTGTCCAAAGGGCCATTTCTCACAATATTACAACTTAACTCACGTGGTGGCAGAAACGCAGGGAAAAGTAACCAAATAAATCTACATTCTTCTCTCCAGTCACGCTACAGTATATACAGTGTAATTACTACTAAGTTATTACTTTCTTAATAAAGGAGGAGGTGCAATTGAACAGCCTCCCTTCCAACTTGATGGTAAATTTGGTTCCTAATCGGCAACCTCCATTGCAAATCGGCCAGTTCTTTTTCAAATTGGGAACTGGGGTAAAATCTCCTGAATACTGGTTCCTTTCAAATTGGTGGCAACAATAAATCATCCCTCCGCTCCCCTGCTTTTTTTCAGTCCCCCATCAAAGAACTAACTGGTGGGATTGGGGGGGATTGATTTTGTCATCTGGGAATTCTAGTTGCTGGCATTTATACTTCACACGCAATCAAAGAGCATTCTGAACTCCACCGATGATGGAACTGGACCAAACTTCCTTCTGAAGGAAAGGAGGGATGTTGATGACCTAATTTCCCCGGGGAGTGAATTCCACAGGCGAGGGGCCACCACCGAGAAGGCCCTGTCCCTCGTCCCCACCAGTCTCGCTTGTGATAAAGGTGGGGCCGAGAGCAGGACCTCCCCAGAAGATCTTAAACTCTGAGGTGGGACGTAGAAGGAGATACGTTCGGACAGGTATGCTTGGCCGGAGCCGTATAGGGTTTTATAGGTCAAAACCAGCACTTTGAACTGTGCTCGGAACTGGATTAGCAAGTAATAGATTAAAAATTTAACATACACACTGGGCGTGAATAGAGATAGGATGTATCTAAGCAGGAGGGTTTTAAAGGATAGTGTAGGGAGAGCAACCCAACGGGTAGTTAAAGTGCTTCTGAGGACATTTTGCAGGGCATTGGTTCCTTTATTCAGGGAAGGCACACTGGAACAGCCACGTTTTCAGGCTCCTCCTAAAGACTGGCAATGCCTGATATCCTTGGGGAGTGAGTTTGCCGTGTATGTGTGCATTGCAATCCATCCTGAGTCCCCTTTGGGTTGAGAAGGGCAGAATATAAATACTTTAAATAAATAAATAAATAAATAAATAAATAAATAACCAAAACCTGATTCGTAACCCTTTCGGTACTAATGTCGGAGAGTGGTCCCTGGTCGAGTGATCCCTGGTCAAAAAAAAGGTTGGGAACTACTGATTTCAATAAACAGGCTTCCTTGCTGACAGAAGACAATATAAGAAGAGATAAATCTCAGACCTAGCTGAACCACGTGGACGTTGGAGTGCTTTTCAGCCAGTTGATGCAGGGCCTGAAATTGGAGACAGAAAGAGAGTTGTGACAAAAAGAAATGGATCAAAAGGCAGCCTTGGAGTCCAACAGTTAGGGATATTATTATCTATTTGCTTAGTCAAGAGCCAGTGTGGTGCAGTAGCTTCAAAACATTTCAGATATGCATCATTTCATGACACAGTCATTCAGTCTTACTAGCAAATCCGAGGTTAAACCAACACCTTATAGGAAATGCTGACACATACAGAAATTGTAATAACTAGATGTATTTGGACACAGCATACCTCATGAAAACTTTTCTCATATATATTATTTCATAAAATCCTAGAATCAAAGAGTTGGAAGAGACCTCCTGGGCCATCATCCAGTCCAACCCCCTTCTGCCAAGAAGCAGGAATATTGCATTCAAAGCACCCCTGACAGATGGCCATCCAGCCTCTGCTTCAAAGCCTCCAAAGAAGGAGCCTCCATCACACCCCGGGGCAGAGAGTTCCACTGCTGAACGGCTCTCACAGTCAGGAAGTTCTTCCTAATGTTCAGGTGGAATCTCCTCTCTTGTAGTTTGAAGCCATTGTTCCATTGCGTCCTAGTCTCCAAGGAAGCAGAAAGGAAGCTTGCTCCCTCCTCCCTGTGGCTTCCTCTCACATATTTATACATGGCCCTCATCATATCTCCTCTCAGCCTTCTCTTCTTCAGGCTAAACATGCCCAGCTCCTTAAGCCGCTCCTCATAGGGCTTGTTCTCCAGACCCTTGATCATTTTAGCCGCCCTCCTCTGGACACATTCCAGCTTAGAGTCAATATCTCTCTTGAATTGGGGTGCCCAGAACTGGACACAATATTCCAGGTGTGGTCTGACCAAAGCGGAATAGAGCATGGGGAGCAGGACTTCCCTAGATCTAGACACTCGGCTCCTCTTGATGCAGGCCAAAATCCCATTGGCTTTTTTTGCCGCCACATCACATTCCTGGCTCATGCTCACCTTCCTCCCCACGAGGACTCCAAGATCTTTTCCACACGTCCTGCTCTTGAGCCAGGCCTCATCGTCTCCCATTCTGTCTCTTTGCATTTCATTTTTTCTGCCACAGTGGAGTCTCTTGCATTTGTCCTTGTTGAACTTCATTTTGTTAGTTTTGGCCCATCATCTCTCTAATCTGTCAAGATGGTTTTGAATCCTGCTCCTGTCCTCTGGAGTCTTGGCTCTCCCTCCCAATTTGGTGTCATCTGCAAACTTGATGATCCTGCCTTCTAACCCTTCATCTAAGCCATTAATAAAGGTCCTGATCAGGACCGGGCCCAGGACAGAACCCTTCTTGCGGCACTCCACTTGTCACTTCTTTCCAGGATGAAGAGGAAGCCTTGGGGAGAATCACCCTCTGTGTTCGTCCACTTAACCAATTCCAGATCCACCTCACCGTAGTTCTGCCTCGCCCACATGGGACTAGTTTCCTTGCCAGAAGGTCATGGGGGACATTGTCAAAGAAGGCCTTCCTGAAATCCAGACATGCTCCATCCACGGCATCATTCCCCGCATCTACCCAGCTTGTAACTCAATCCAAAAAAAAGAGACCAGATGAATCTGGCATGATTTGTTTTTGATAAATCCATGTTGACTATTAGCGATGACCGCCTTTGTTTCTAAGTGTTTGCAGACCACTTCCTTCACAATCCTTTCCAGAATCTTGCCTGGTATCGAGGTGAGGCTGACCGGACATTGGTCATTGTTTGGGTCATCCTTTTTTCCCTTCTTGAAGATTGGGACCACATTCGCCCTCCTCCAGTCTGCTGGAACTTCTCCCGTTCTCCAATTTGTAAGATAATAATATACACTTCTAGGATTTGTGTTATTTTGTCATTATGGGTCTGGCTTTAGCACAGTAGGGATTTTATATATGGAATGTATACAGCGGTGTGGAAGGGGCCCTAAAGTCAATTCTGTATTCTAGTATTATTCTTTCTCTACTTTTTAGATGTCTCACTTTGATGAACCCATGTCAGTGACCATTTGGAAACAGGCTGAGTAACATAGATTCCTCTCGCGTCTCTGCAAAATGTCAGATTGTGTGTGCGTGCTGCAATCCATGGTTTTGCACCATTCTATACTGTTCAGGCAGGTCGTGACATCTTCCCTGTGTCAGCTATACTGTATGTCAGAGTTGAGACGGAGGATTAGGCAACCAGAGAGCCTGTCCAAACAGTTGCCAAACAAAATAATAATTAAAAAATATTGCAACAGACAGCATAAAGTATGATATTTTTTCGATAGAGTTACAAGCTGAGTAGATGCGGGGAATGCCGTGGATGGAGCGTACCTGGATTTCAGGAAGGCCTTCTTTGACAAGGTCCCCCATGACCTTCTGGCAAGGAAACTAGTCCCATGTGGGCGAGGCAAAACTACGGTGAGGTGGATCTGGAATTGGTTAAATGGACGAACCCAGAGGGTGATTCTCCCCAAGGCTTCCTCCTCTTCATCCTGGAAAGAAGGGACGAGTGGAGTGCCATCAGCAGGGTTCCCTCCTGGGCCCGGTCCTGCTCAGGATCTTCATTCATGACTTAGATGAAGGGTTAGAAGGCAGGATCATCAAGTTTGCAGATGACACCAAACTGGAAGGGAGAGCCAAGACTCCAGAGGACAGGAGCAGGATTCAAAACGATCTTGACAGATTAGAGAGATGAAGGGCCAAAACTAACAAAATGAAGTTCAACAGGGACAAATGCAAGAGACTCCACTTTGGCAGGAAAAACGAAATGCAAAGAGACAGAATGGGGGACGATGAGGCCTGGCTCGAGAGCAGGACATGTGGAAAAGATCTTGGAGTCCTCGTGGGGAGGAAGGTGAGCATGAGCCAGGAATGTGATGTGGCGGCAAAAAAAGCCAATGGGATTTTGGCCTGCATCAAGAGGAGCCGAGTGTCTAGATCTAGGGAAGTCATGCTCCCCATGCTCTATTCCGCCTTGGTTAGACCACACCTGGAATATTGTGTCCAATTCTGGGCACCACAATTCAAGAGAGATATTGACAAGCTGGAATGTGTCCAGAGGAGGGCGACTAAAATGATCAAAAGGTCTGGAGAACAAGCCCTATGAGGAGCGGCTTAATGAGCTGGGCATGTTTAGCCTGAAGAAGAGAAGGCTGAGAGGAGATATGATAGCCATGTATAAATATGTGAGAGGAAGCCACAGGGAGGAGGAGGGAGCAAGCTTCCTTTCTGCTTCCCTGGAGACTCGGACGCAAGGGAACAATGGCTTCAAACTACAAGAGAGGAGATTCCATCTGAACATGAGGAAGAACTTCCTGACTGTGAGAGCCGTTCAACAGTGGAACTCCCTGCCCTGGAGTGTGGTGGAGGCTCCTTCTTTGGAAGTGTTTAAACGGAGGATGGCCATCTGTCGGGGGTGATTTGAATGCAGTATTCCTGCTTCTTGACCGAATGGGGTTGGACTGGATGATGGCCCACCAGGTCTCTTCCAACTCTTTGATTCTAGGATTCTATGATTTGCAATTTCCTGAAAAGGCAGCCAGCCACAGATCCACTCAGTGGATATATCCAAGGTCGATTGTGCAGTATCCTGGTCTCGTTTTACCCCGTTAAGGGCGCACACTTACATCTATATAAATAAAAATGTAATGTTCGTTTGTGGGATTAGCATAACTCAAAAACCTCTGGACGAATTGACACCAAATTTGGACACAAGGCACCTCTCAGTCCAATGAATGTCCAGGGTGGGAGAATCTTTCTATTGGCCACCTTGATTAGCACTGAATGGCCTTGCGGCTCAAAAGCCTGGCTGTTTCCTGCCTGGCGGAATCTTTTTTTGGGAGGTGTTCTAAAAGTCTGCTTGAGGCAAGTGTGAATGTTGCAGCTGGCCAGCTTGATTAGCATACTATCAATAGCAGCCAGGCTTTGAAGCTGCAAGGCCATTCAATGCTAACCAAGGTGGCCAATTGCAACATTCACACCTGCTTCCAACAGACAAGAATCCTTTCTCCCGGGCTGGACATTCCACAGATATATAAACATCACTTGCCTAGTTATAATATAAATATAATATGAATATACAATATATTATATTATATTACTAGCGGTCCCCTGTCATGTGTTGCTGTGGCGCGGTCTGTTGATCTGGGAAATAAAGTAATGAGAAAGTGTGGGTTTCTAATATATGTATTGTCTTTATGCTTGTGGGTAAACAGTATTTCTTGCTGTTTCTTTGCCAGTGTTGATGTCTGGTTTGCGCACTCTGGAACATGCAACATATAATCGTCTTTCTTTAGGGATCCCATTCAAATCTTTGATACTGCATCTATCATAAACATATGTGTGTGTGTGTGTGTGTGTGAATGGCTGGATGGCCCTTTGTCAGGAGGGCTTTGATTATGTTTTCTTGCCCTGGTGAAGGGAGTTGGACTGGATGGCCTTAAGGTAGAATTTCTCAACCTGGGGTTTGGGACCCCGGCCGGGGGGGCGGGGGTTGCGAGGGAGTGTCAGAAGGGTCGCCAAAGACCACCAGAAAACACAGTGTTTTCTGTTGGTCATAGGGTTTCTGTGTGGGAAGTTCCAAATGCTCCTTGATTGTAGGTCAACTATAAATCCCAGTAACTGCAACTCCCAAATGTCAAGGTCTATTTCCCACAAACTCCATCTGTGTTTATATTTGGGCATAGTGAGTATTCATGCCACGTTTGGTCCAGATCCAACATTGTTTGAGTCCACAGTGTTCTCTGATGTAGGTGAACTACAACTCCAAAACTCATGGTCAATGCCCAGCAAACCCTTCCAGTGTTTTCTGTTGGTCAGGGGAGTCCTGTGTGCCAAGTTTGATTCAATTCCATCGTTGGTGGAGTCTAGCATGCTCTTTGATTGTAGGTGAACTACAAATCCCAGCAACTACGACTCCCAAATGACAAAATCATAATTTTTTGAGTGATGGTCACTCCTTGTGTTGTGAGGCATTTTGTTGCCAAATTTGGTGTGATTTCGTTCATTGGTTCTTTTGTTTTTAGGGTACTCATTATGCACAGGCCATTTTTATATATATATAGATTAGCATAGCACATATATACACATATACACAAATATATACACATATATACGCATACACACAAAACACATAAACACAGCAACGCGTGGCAGGGGACGGCTAGTCATTTATAAATACAACGGTCTCATTGAGATTGATCTGCCAATATTGACTTTAAGATTGCTTTCTCTTGGCTACTGTGCAATTCCAGGCATAATGCACCTCACCCAGCAGGTTACACCATCTGTCAATCATCAGATTGACAATATCTAAATAGACTTATAGCAACCACATGTTACATAACGAACGGTTTCAAGGAAAGTCATTCACCAGGAAACTCTGCAACAGGACCCACATTTGAGGGCAAGCGGTGCACCCATCCCGCATTCGGCCGAAGGGTCAACAAACCTTTCCCTTGGGTCCTCTGGGGTCACGGCAAGTGGCAAAGATGTGCCTGGGTGGGTCTGGCCCCTCTGCAAGCTGCCGGACCAGTTCCAGGCCAATTCCCCGACTGGAGCCGGTCACCAGCACGCTGCGAGCCAGCGGAGCCATCCTGCAGTCCACTCTCACTCCTCTGGACTTTGCTCAGGGAATTGGTAAATACTGATTGGCGGTGGTGCCGAGGGAGGCAAAGTGTGCTTACCTTTGGCCTCGTCGGCTCACCTGCCCGCCCGAGGCTGGGACACCTGGAAGGAGTGCAGAACTCAAGCCAAACTGAATGGGCGTTCCTGGAAGATGCCAAATTATGCAAAGAGCAGTCATGGAAGCGCAAAATATCCGGGTTTGCTGGGCTAGGAAATCCCTTCAAGCTCAGCTGTCAATCTGACCGAGCTCTTAGACTGGCCCACACACGTTCTGGAGGCTTCAAATGTTATACCCATTTTCTGGGTATATTTGACCGGCAGATTTATTTATTTATTTATTTATTTACTTCATTTGTATACCGCTCCTCTCAGCCCTTAGGCAACTCGGAGAGGTTCACAACAATTCAACAGTATACATAGTACAGACAATAGGCCTTTAAAACAATAGCATCACAATCAATAGCCATGCCGCATGATCACCGGATGCCTGCGCCCTACACCGCTGGAGAAATTACACTGCTTAGCCGGTATTGCACCACCTGACATCCGCCGGGAAGTAGCAGCCAATAGTGAAAGGACCAAGGCAGAGACATCTCCAGCTCATCCCCTGTTTGGGTATCAGTCAGCACGTCAACGACTTAAATCCAGAAATAGTTTTCTAAGATCTACAGAGACACTTCCTGGAACACCTCAGCAAGCAAGAGTCCAAAAGTGGCAGGCTCAAACCCAGCATCTCAACCAATGGCTGATACCAAATGAGAGACTCCCCCCTGGGCACACAGAAGACTGGGCGACTTGGAAGGCGCTGAACAGACTGCGCTCTGGCACCACGAGATGCAGAGCCAACCTCAAGAAATGGGGCCACAAAGTGGAGTCCACAACATGCAAGTGTGGAGAAGAGCAAACCACTGACCACCTGCTGCAATGCAACCTGAGCGCCGTCACATGCACAATGGAGGACCTTCTTACGGCAACACCGGAAGCACTCCAAGTGGCCAGATACTGGTCAAAGGACATCTAACCAACTACCAAACTCACAAGT
>NW_026847993.1:42227222-42246849 GCF_025583915.1 Anolis sagrei ordinatus
TGGGAGCCAGAATTTTTTTTCCATTCTCATAGTAGGTGTGAATGTTTCAATTGGCCACCTTGATTAGCGTTTGATGGCCTGACAGTTTTTAAATGTGGCTTGTTACTACCTGGGGGAATCCTTTGTCAAGAGGTGATTAGCTATCCTTGATTCTTTCTTGTCTGGAGTTCCCCTGTGTTTGAGTGTTGTTCTTTATTTAACGTTAAAATTTTAGAGGTTTTTTTAAATAGTGGGAGCCAGATTTTGTTCATTTCCTTACTGCCTGGGGAAGTCCTTTGTGGAAAGGTGATTAGTTGTCCCTGATGGTTTCTTGTCTGGAGTTCCTCTATGTTTGAGTTTTGTTCTTTATTTAATGTTAAAATTTTAGAGGTTTTTTTAAAATAGTGGTAGCCAGATTTTGTTCATTTCCTTACTGCCTGGGAGAATCCTTTGTTGAGGTGATTAGTTGTCCCTGATTGTTTCTTGTCTGAAGTTCCACTTTGAGTTTTGTTCTTTAATGTTACAATTTTAGAGTTTTTTTAAATATTGGGAGCCAGATTTTGTTCATTTCCTTACTGTCTGGGGGAATCCTTTGTGGAGAGGTGATGAATTGTCCCTGATGGTTTCTTGTCTGGAGTTCCTCTATGTTTGAGTTTTGTTCTTTATTTAATGTTAAAATTTTAGAGGTTTTTTTAAAATAGTGGTAGCCAGATTTTGTTCATTTCCTTACTGCCTGGGAGAATCCTTTGTTGAGGTGATTAGTTGTCCCTGATTGTTTCTTGTCTGAAGTTCCACTTTGAGTTTTGTTCTTTAATGTTACAATTTTAGAGTTTTTTTAAATATTGGGAGCCAGATTTTGTTCATTTCCTTACTGTCTGGGGGAATCCTTTGTGGAGAGGTGATGAATTGTCCCTGATGGTTTCTTGTCTGGAGTTCCTCTATGTTTGAGTTTTGTTCTTTATTTAATGTTAAAAATTTAAATACTGGGAGTCAGATTTTGTTGATTTCCATGGTTTCTTCCCTTCTGTTGAAATTCCCCACCTGCTTCTTGTGGATTTCCACAGCTTCTCTGTGTGGACTTCTGCTTGTGTTGTTGGGACAAGGTCATCTGCATATATAAAGCTCTTGGTGATAATGTATATATATATAATATAATATTGAGCCAGATTTTGTTGATTTCCATGGTTTCGTCCCTTCTGTTGAAATTCCCCACCTGCTTCTTGTGGATTTCCTCGGCTTCTCTGTGTGGACTTCTGCTTGTGTTGTTGGGGCGAGGTCATCTGCATATATAAACCTCTGGATGATAATGTGTATGTGTATATATATATATATATATATATGTTGTTGTTCATTCGTTCAGTCGTCTCCGATTCTTCGTGACCTCATGGACCAGTCCATGCCAGAGCTCCCTGTCGGCCGTCACCACCCCCAGCTCCTTCAAGGTCAGTCCAGTTATATATATATATATATATATATATTGATATATTATAATTCTAATAACTCTTTAATTTTGCCTCAGGCTTCAGGAGGAATGCTGCCCATCCTTCCTGGCCACCTGCAACCTGACTGCTTGGATGAGAATGAGAGCCATGCCTTCCTATAGCTTGGCCCTAGGTCAGTCCCTTAATGGCGGCGCCCTGGTCGCCTTCTGCCCTTTCTTGGCAGGCCACGTGACCTTGGTTGCCGAGGCATTGCATCAGCCGTAGGAAGGGTCCCGCCTCTCCGCGGCGCTGGCCAATCGGAGGCTGCGTGGAGGGGCCGAGGCGGCTGCTGCACCAATCACAGCTCAGCACCTTGACGCGGGTAGGCGGGGCCTAGGAGAAGCCGGCGTGGAGGTTGGGAGTGCGGCCTGAGGCCTGTTCTTCTTTCGGCAGCTGCCCGGCCGGAGAGGACAGGTACCGGGAGGGAGGGCGCTTTGGGGGGTGGCAAAGGCCTCTCATCCTCATCATTCATAACTTCCTTTAGATTGTATTACTTGGCTGTTTCATTGCCTCACTTTTCCTCTCATGGATGCATCTGCACTGCAGTTTTAACGCGGTTTGAAACCACTTTGGAATCCTGGGAGCTGTAGTTTGGTGAGGCCCCAGCACTCCTTGGCAGGGAAGCTGAAAGGCCGAATCGAGAGGCAAATGGTCAGAGGAACTCAGGCCCAGGATCTGATCCCAGATTATATCTTTCCCCCTGCCACGCGTTGCTGTGGCCCACTTTGGATGGTTCTGTGGGTTCTGTGTGGGAGGTTTGGCCCAGTTCTATCGTTGGTGGGGTTCAGAATGTTCTGTGATTGTAGGTGAACTATAAATCCCAGGAACTGCAACTCCCAAATGTCAAGACTCTTGTCTGCTGGAGCGTGGTGTGAATGTTTCAACTGACCACCTTGATTAGCATTTGATAACCTGGCAGTGCCTGGGGGAATCTTTTGTAGAGAGGTGATTAGATGTCCTTGTTTGTTTCCTCTCTGTTGTTTTCGTGTTGTAATTTTAGAGGGTTTTTTTAAATACTGGTAGCCAGATGTTGTTCGTTTTCATGGTTTCCTCCTTTCTGTTGAAGTTGTTTTTAATGTGTAATAGTGTAATGTTTTTTGTTATTGCTTATGTTTTAATTTTTGCTTTGTATTGTATTGTTATTGTTTGCTGTTCTTTTTATTGAGGCCTTGGCCTCTGTAAGCCGCATCGAGTCCTTCGGGAGATGCTAGCGGGGTACAAATAAAGTTTAATAATAATAATAATAATAATTAATAATAATAAAGTTGTCCACATGCTCATGGATTTCAGTGGCTTCTCTGTGTAGTCTGACATGGTGGTTGTGGGAATGGTCCCGCATTTCTGTGTTCTCAAATAATCTGCTGTGTCCAGGTTAGTTCATCAGGTGCTCTGCTATGGCTGATTTCTCAGGTTGAAGGAGTCTGCAAGGACATCTAATCACCTCTCAACAAAAGATTGCTCCAGGCACTGTCAGGCCATTATATGCTAATCAAGGTGGTCAGTTGAAACATTCACACCTAGCTCCAGCAGACAAGAGTCCTTTGTCCCACCCTGGTCATTCCACAGATATATAAACCCAATTTTCCTAGTTCCAACAGACCTCACTACCTCTGAGGATGCTTGCCAGAGATGCAGGCGAAACGTCAGGAGAGAACATGGCCATATAGCCCAAAAAATCCTACAACAACCCATAAATAAAGTTGTTTATTATTATTATTATTATTATTATTATTATTATTATTATTATTATATAATCCAGTTTAAAGCAGGTAATCAGATCAGTTCATGGAATAGAGAGACTGTGTGGAAGGACCCTACCTTACAAGCTTCTATATATATATGTTTGCGTGCGTGTGTGCGTGCTTGTTTGTTGTTGTTGATTTGTGCAGTCGCTTCGACTCTGTGACCTCATGGGTCAGCTCACACCAGAGCTATATAATATATATTTTATTGAATTTTTAATGTATCATTGAATTCCACTACTTTCTTTCTCCCCTTTTTTTATCAGTTCCAAGATGGAGGCGACATTAACTGCCAGTGAAATTCGTCAACGCTTCATCAACTTCTTTGTGGAGAATCGGCACACGTATGTGCACTCTTCCGCCACCATCCCTTTGGATGACCCAACTCTCCTTTTCGCCAATGCTGGCATGAATCAGGTCAGATCGGATGTACAATTCAAAATGGGTGAAGGGAGTGGAGGGTTGGGGGTTCTTTTGCAGTGGCAGAGTGGGGAAAGACCAAAAACAACTCCCAAATATTTACCTTGAACTTATTTCCAGGCATATCAAAATCCACAAGGTTGACATGAGCATGTATGGCAACTGAAACAAACTTTAGTTTATTTTGCAAGAAACACCCAAGGTTGGTTTGACCAGTTCTTTCCCCTGGGACCTGCTGCCTTTAGGGTATAGAGGCCAGAATTGGATCCTAAAGCAGAACTTTTGTTGGAAATCACAACTTTCTACAAACCTCCTATACTAGTTAATGGTTATGTTTATAATTGAGATGGTTCGTGTGTGGCCTGCAAAACCTTTTGGATTACCAATTCTTGGTCTACATGCTAGAACAGCGTTTCTCAACCCGGGGGGGGGGGGGGTTGTGAGGGGGTGTCAGAGGGGTCACCAAAGACCATCAGAAAACACAGTATTTTCTGTTGCTAATGGGGGTTCTGTGTGGGAAGTTTGACCCAATTCTACCATTGGTGAGTGTAGTGAAATTGCTACTCTATGTTAAAGTTTTGGTGTATAGCTCTATGTTTACATATGGCAGATAGGAGAGAATAGGCACAGACAGGGTAGCAACAGCAGAGATAGGATTCATTTGCATATGTGAAGCCGATTGGTCATATGCAGATTAGTGTAGGCCCAGGATTTGAAAAGGCTGCTAGGCCAAAATGACAGTTGGGGAGAGCAGAGCTGAACATTCCAAAGGGGCGGAGCCAAGGTTCTGAAAGAGGCAGTTAGAGTGAGGGAGTTTGAAAATGACAGTTAGGAATCTGTGTGTGAAGAGGAGAGTTGGTTTTGAGTGCCTGATAGAAATAAGCAGTTATGAAGATGTGTTAAAGACTTCTGATATAGAGAAGCAGTTAGTTAAATAGAGCTCGAGTTTTAAGGAACATAAAGAAGGCTAGTGTTGCCTTAGTTCAGAATATAATTCAGCCAAGAGTGTGTAAAGCAAGTAACATGTTTGTGAATGTGAAACATTGATAGTTTATTCAGAAAAGTTAACCAAGTAAATGATACTGACTGTAAGCCTCAAGATTGTAACAAAACACAAATGTAACCACAAGCGTTGGAGCCAGAAGTTATAAATAAACTGTGTTACTTAGTTATACACAAGAGTGTTTCATTGCCTGTGATATAAAGTACAAAGGTTTAACAGCACACAGAAAGCCAATATAAAAGAAGAAACTGAACTAATATAAGGCAGCAGAGTGGTTTTTAAAAGAGGAAATAGTCTCTCTCCCTTGCCACAATAAAATTCAGAAATGCTATTTGATTGTAGGTGAACTATAAATTCCAGCAATTACAACTCCCAAATATCAAGGTCTGTTTTCCCCAACTCCCACTAGTCTTCACATTTGGGCAGTTTGAGTATCCGTGCCAAGTTTGGTCCAGATCCACCATTGTTTGAGTCCACAGTGCTGTCTGGATGGAGGTGAACTACATCTCCCAAACTCAAGGCCAATGCCCACCAAACCCTTCTTGTGCTTTCTGTTGGTCTTGGGAGCTCTGTGTGCCAAGACTGGTTCAATTCCATTGTTGGTGGAGTTCAGAATGCTCTTTGATTGTAGGTGAACTATAAATCATAGCAACTACAACTCCCAAGTGACAAAATCAACCCCTCTCCAACTTCACCAGAATTCAAATTTGGGTGTATTGGGTCTTTGTGTCAAATTTGGTCCAGTGAATGAAAATACATCCTGCATATCCGATATTTACATGACAACTCATAACATTAGCAATATTACAGTTCTGAAGTAGCAACGAAAATAATGTGATGGTTGGGGGTCACCACAACATGAGGAATTGTCTTAAGGGGTTGCAGCATGAGGGCGGTTGAGAAGCACTGTTCTAGAAGATGCTTGATTGGACTTGTTTGAATTGAAGCCCTGTTCTTGTTCCCATCTAGTTCAAACCCATCTTCCTCAACACGATCGACCCCTCTCACCCCATGGCCAAACTGTCGCGAGCTGCCAACACTCAGAAGTGTATCCGTGCCGGCGGGAAACACAATGACCTGGACGACGTTGGCAAAGATGTCTATCACCACACTTTTTTTGAGATGCTGGGCTCCTGGTCTTTCGGAGATTATTTCAAGGTATGGTAGGGATTCCACCAACTGGTTTAGGGCAGAATTAAAGGTAATTTGCAGGCTAATGCTTGGCAAATCTGAATAATAGGTGTAACCTGAGTGTGTTTCCCATTCTTCTCAAGTTATGTGCACATGGATAGGTTGTTTTAGTTCAGCATTTCTCAACCTGGGTGTCAGTACACTTGGGGGGGGGGGCGTCACAAGGGGGAGTCAAATGGGTTGCCAAAGACCATAACAAAACACAGTTTTTTCTGTTGGTCATGGGGGGTTCTGTGTGGGAAGTTTGGTTCAATACAATTGTTGGAGGAGTTCAAGGTCTATTTTCCCCAAACTCCACCAGTGTTCACATTTGGGCATATAGAGTATCTGTGCCAAGTTTGGTCCAGATCCATCATTGTTTGAGTCCACAGTGCTGTCTGGATGTAAGTGAACTATAACTACAAAACTCAAGGTCAATGCCCACCAAACCCTTCCAGTATTTTCTCTTGGTTATAGGAGTTCTGTGTGCCAAGTTTGGCTCAATTCTATTGTTGGTAGGGTTCAAAATGCTCTTTGATTGTAGGTGAACTATAAATCCCAGCAACCACAATTCCCAAATGTCAAGTCTATTTCCCCCAAACTCCATCAGTGTTATGGAGTATTTGTGCCAAGTTTGGTCCAGATCTATAATTGTTTGAGTCCTCAGTGCTCTCTGGATGTAGTGTTTACATTTGGGCGTATTGGGTATTTGTGCCAAGTTTGTTCCAGATCCATCACTATTTTGAGTCCACAGTGCTCTCTGGATGTAGATGAACTACAACTCTAAAAATCAAGGTCAATGCCCACCAAACCCTTCCACTATTTTCTGTTGGTCATGGGAGTTCTGTGTGCCGAGTTTGGTTCAATTCCATCATTGGTGGAGTTCAGAATACTCTTTGATTGTAGGTGAACTATAAATCCCAGCAACCACAATTCACAAATGTCAAGTCTATTTTCCCCAAACTCAGTGTTTACATTTGGGCGTATTGCGTATTTGTGCCAAGTTTGTTCCAGATCCATCACTGTTTTGTGTCCACAGTGCTCTCTGGATGTAGATGAACTACAACTCCCAAACTCAAGATCAATGCCCACCAAACCCTTCCACTATTTTCTGTTGGTCATGGGAGTTCCATGTACCAAGTTTGGTTCCATTCCATCGTTGGTGGAGTTCAGAATACTCTTTGATTGTAGGTGAACTATAAATCCCAGCAACTACAATTCCCACATGACTAAATCAATCCTCTCCCCTCAACTCCACCAGTATTCAAATTTGGGCGTAACGGGTATTTTGGCCAATTTGGTCCAGTGAATGAAAATACATCCTGCATATCAGATATTTACATTATGATTCATAACAGGAGCAAAATGACAGTTATGAAGCAGCAACGAAAATAATTTTATTGTTTGGGGGTCACCACAACATGAAAAACTGTCTTAAGTGGTTACAGTATTAGGAAGGTTGAGAACCACTGAGTTAGCCCTGTGTGTGGAGTGATTGCATACCTCCTCAGTATAATGCAGTCCGTCCATTTTTCCATCTTTGTTTTTGTTTTATTTCTGTCTCCTCCGGAATCATGGTAGGTTGTTCTAAATATTAAGATCTCAAAGGTTGTGTTTTCTTTTATTTATCCAGGAGTTGGCTTGCAAATTTGCCCTGGACCTGCTCACCAAAGAGTTTGGAATCCCTCTTGAGAGGCTGTACGTCACATACTTTGGTGGCAACGAGGCAGCTGGTCTGCAGCCAGATTTAGATTGCAAACAGATCTGGCTGGATTTAGGGTGAGTTGCCTAAGCATTTTCTAAGATAGTGATTGAGCTACCTTTGTGTCTAGATGACCAGCTTTCCCTGGTCTGCAGCCACTATTTGGTGCATGTGAGTCTTCTCCAGCTTCGCTCTTTGTGGATATTTTGGATTAAAGTTCCCACCATACCCAGCTAAAGCTAAAGGACTGTGGCAGTTGCAGTCCAAAAGGTTGGGGAAGGCTGGCTAGAGATGAGACCATTAGATGACGATGATGGTAATGATGATGATAGTAATAATAATAATAATAAGCCTTCGGTGATTAACTATAGCGGCCAGGATGCTAACTGGGGCCCCTTACAGAGAGAGGTCAACCCTCCTGTTCAAGGAGCTCCACTGGCTGCTGTTTATTTTCCGAGCCCAATTCAAGGTGCAGGTGCTTACCTACAAAGCCCTGAACGGTTTGGGACCTGCCTACCTGCGTGACCGCATCTCCGTCTACGAACCCACGCAATAACTTCGGTCATCCGGAGAGGCCCTGCTCGTGATTCCACCTGCGTGTCTGGTGGGGATGCAAGACAGGGCCTTTTATGTGGTGGCCCCCCAACTCTGGAACACCCTCCCCAAAGATCTTAGACAGGACCCTACATTGGCAGTCTTTAGAAAGAACTTGAAGACCTGGCTGTTCCGATGTGCCTTTCCAGAATAGGAAACTCCAATAACAAGTCCCAGAAGCATTTTACTAGAAATCAAGATTGCTGGCACACTGCACTTACCCCATAATCCTTACATACCACCTGTCACATCAGCACTTTTAATCTGTACCCATTACTCAGGCCCGGCCCAGTTTTATTGTGTCCTGTTGTATTGTTTATTGCTTGTTGTTTAATATTGCTTTAACTGTTTTTAATTTGCTTTAGGTTTTGTATTGTTATATTGTGTGTTGAGGCCTTGGCCTTTGTAAGCCGCATCAAGTCCTTCGGGAGATGCTAGCGGGGTACAAATAAAGTTAATAATAATAATAATAATAATAATAATAGTGCAATAATAGCTACAGAATTATGTGCAATGACTTTTGGAGCGGTCCTGGATTATGATTGTGGAATGCGTGATTTTTTTTAATAGTGATTGTAATGTTTTATGTGTTTTTTCATGTGCATTTAATTTTAAATCTTTAACTTAATGTATTTGATTGAATGTTTTTATACTGCTTTTATTTAAATTGTATTTTTATGCTTTTCGTTGTGGGCACCATGGTGTGCCGGTTGTTAGCCGTCCTGAGTCCCTCTGCAGAGGTGGAGATAGGACGGGATATAAATGTACGAAATAAATAAATAAATAAATAAATAAAGTTAATAATACCTCACTACCTCTGAGGATGCTTGCCATAGATGCAGGCGAAACGTCAGGAGAAATGCCTTTAGAACATGGCTCTATAGCCCGAAAAATCCCACAAGAACCTAAATAAATAAATATTTTAACTGTTTGTGGTTCAAAGGCCATATGTAAAGCTGCCTTGAGTCCCCTCTCAATTCTGGCCAAGGGGGAGGTGCTCTTTTTCCATTTCCAAGCCAAGGAGCCTGTTGTCCATGGACACCTCCTGATCGTTTTGCCAGCATTATTATTATTATTATTATTTAAAACTTTTATATCCCGATCTTCTCTACCTCCGTAGAGGGACTCAAACCAACTGACAGCAAAAATTCAGTGCTAACACTAAAATCTAAAATATCATACATCAACATTAAAATTAAGCAATACATATAGGATCAATTACACAACAGTCGTTTGCCAAGATAAAATCATGTCAACTCAGTCCGTATATTCAGTCCTTGGCTGCACGGGCGCCTTTTTTACCTTCCCTGTTGATCTACTCACATTTGCGTGTTTTCGAACTGCTAGGTGGGCAGGAGCTAGGGCCAACACGATTCTCTAAAACTAAAAAGGATACAAAGAAAATGCAAAGAAGCATAAACAGAATTGTAGAAACCTGCTTTTTGTGTATGAGATTTATTTTAATTGCTTTGTATTGTATTTGTTATTGCTTGTATTGTTGTATTGTGGGCTCGGCCTCATGTAAGCCACACCGAGTCCCATGGGGAGATGGTAGCGGGGTATTATAAATAAGTATTTATAATACTTATAAATAAAGTATTATTATTATTATTATTACTATTACTATTATTGTGCTTCCTTTTCTCAAACCTTGCCTGTTCCTTTCAATTGGGAGAAGAGAGTTTCATATGTAACGCTCAATCGCGGCTTAAAGGAGAAATCAATGGAAATTCAGTTTCAGAATCGCAGATGTTTGGTTTTGTGGGACTTGGATTTGAAACGTGTTGGAAAATTCCATCATTCTCCTTCCCCCTCCTGCTGATAGAGCAACCGGGGTATGAGGCAGAATAGGGTTTCTTGCCTGTCCGGTTCTTCTGTTTACTTCTCCCATGTGGTGACCCCTTCCCTCCACTTTCTCTTGCCAACCTTTGACACGCATGGTTATAAATACCTTGTAAGTCGCCCATGTGACCTTCCTGGGGCCTTCCTCGGAGCCTTTGATTTATTAAACCTCCTTCTCCAACTTGCCTCTCTCCTGGTTTTCCCTCTCTCTGCTTTTCTAAACATGCTGTTGAAATTGAAATCTAGTTTATTCTTCCTCCTGGATGTTCAAAGGGAGGAAGAGGGGAGGGGAAAAGATGCACAAGCTACCATATAGACTTGACTATAACCTGAACTGAATATAAGTTGAGGTACTTTATTTTACCACAAAAAATTGGGGAAATGTATGGACTCGAGTAGATATTATATATATACATACACATTGTATATACTCGAGTATAAGCCAACCCAAATATAAGCCGAGTGTCAGGACCCAGAAGCCTTAAACAACGCCAGACACAGAGTAAAGGTTCAAACACAGCTTTATTGCAAATAAAAGGACCTACAAAGCACTTGACTTCAGTGCTAAGGCCCGCTGGAGCAATTTGGCACCAAAAATAAGTCGATATGAGTAACAAAAATATAATCTGGATTATAGCGCTGCCTAATAATCTGGATTAAACCAAAGATGAAGCGAATTGCTTGAAAGTCAAAATAGAACAAAAACACAGTCTCTGAAGCTGGAAAAACATGGTTTAAAAACTAAGAATTGTTATAGTCACAAAAGTATTAGCATACAAAGTCCAGAAGTCCAAAAGCGTAGTCAAACCGGTCCATGGTCAATCCGTTGAGAAGCAAGGCTGGAACGCTGGAGTCACCGAGGAAACAGGAGTACAGGAACACACAAAGCTATAGCCCAGGACCCAAGGTGGAAAGTTGGCAGTACAAAGAATTATGTCCTATGAAGACACTTTGCCTTCTGCTAAATATAGTCCAAACTGAACCCCCTTTTATCTCAAAGTTCTTCCTCAGAGCTTGATGAGCTCCCCACCCTCTCATCATCATTTCCACCCCAAACCTGCAGCTGAGTGCCCATCCCTCCACCTCTGCCAACGATTATCAGGGTTCAGATCCTGCCAAGAGTCCCCAGGCTGCCAATCCCCAGTGAACCCCTCAAATTCCTCACTAGAGGTGGGTTGGTTACAGATATCCCTTATGTGTTGCACACGAGTCCAATCTAATTCTTCCTCTTCTTCCATATCACTCCCAGACCCAGAACTCCTTTCAAACCCAAGGAAATCTTCATCCTCTGTTGGTGCACAAAGTATTTCCCGAATACGTTTCCTTTGTAATTCCCCCTCAGACTCTGGCTCGCGAGCAGCCCTCTTTACACCTCTACTCACTTCCCCATCCCCCATCTCACAATCGGAGGAGCCTGGAAACGTGTCAGTATCACTTGGAGCCATAATGATTTCCCTAATGTGCTGACACTGCTGTTCTCCCTCCAACTCCAAAGTAGACCCGTTCTCCCTGCTACTGGGAGTAGCAACTCGAGCAACACGCTGAACTACAACACCGAGGCACCAAATTTTACCACAAAAAACTCTGAAAACATATGGACTCGAGTATGTGTATGTGTGTGTATATATATATATATAGTGTATATACTTGAGTATAAACCAACCCAAATATAAGCCGCGACACCTAATTTTACCACAAAAACTGGGAAAATGTATGGACTCGAGTATAAGCCGAGGGTGGGAATTGCAGCAGTGACTGGTCAATTTCAAAATATAGATACCAATAAAATCACATTAATTGAGGCATCTTCAGGTTAAATGGTTTTGAATATTTACCTAAAGCTGTAATTTAAGATAAGACTGTCCAACTCTGATTTTTCTTCCTAGTCTTCCAGAGGACAGGATACTTCCTGGCAGCATGAAGGATAACTTCTGGGAAATGGGTGACACTGGGCCGTGCGGGCCCTGCAGTGAGATGCATTACGACCGGATTGGGGACCGAGATGCTTCACATCTGGTCAATCAAGATGATCCTAACGTCCTGGAAATATGGAACCTGGTGTTCATACAGTTCAACAGGTGGGACAAGAATTGCAACAATCTTTCAAACAATTTAACGTTATCTTGACCATTGTGGAGAATATTAGAAACTAGCTTGGGTGCCCGGCGCTGCCCAGGTTATTAGAAGTCATTTATTTATTTTACAAAATGAATAAGGTTTTGGGTAAACTACAACTCCCATCATGCCAGATTAACTCCCTGAAATGCAATCAATACTTAAAGTTTGTTATGTTGAGCAAGTTTGCTCTAGGTGTATAATGGGTGGAATTCAGTATGCTCTCCAGCTGCAGGGTGGACTACAACTCCCACCATGGTGGGTCAGTCCTGTCAAATCCCTGCAGTACGGTCAGTTGGTCAAGGGAGTTCTGTGTGCCACGTTAGGTCTAGGTCCATCATTGATGGGGTGCAGGGTGCTCTTGGATAGCAGTACGTACAACTAACAAATGTCATGGTCAGTTCCACCCCAGACCCACCAGTATTCAAATTTTGGCATATTGGGTATGCGTGCCAAATTACGTGCATATCTATTGTTGTTTGCGTTCATGATACTCTCTGGATGCAGGTGAAATGCTTGTTGATGTCAAGGAAGAATCTGTTTAAAGTAGTTAAAGTGCTTTGATATTTTTTTCCCAATCTGGCTCACTTGTTTACTTGATCCCTTCCAGCTGAGTTGTCTTCTTTTGCCGTGACAGGAAAGTGAGACTTGTGGGGACGAGGGACAGGGCCTTCTCTGCGGTGTCCCCTCTGGAATTCGCTTCCCAGAGAAATTAGGCAAGCCCCCATCCTGGCAGTTTTAGGAAGAGCTTGAAAACTTGGCTATTCCAGTGTGCCTTCAATGAAGGATGAACTGAATTATAACCCCTGACCTGACCAAACCCTGCATAAAATGCCCTCGGAAGCACTTTATTTTCTACCTACCAGTGCAATTAAACCCTCCTTTTGTCCCTCTGATCCCCTGTCCAGATACATGGTTTTGACTTTTTACCCAGTGTTTTAAACTTTTAAAACACTGAGTAAATTAACTAATTTATGAGGCCATAAAGACTTCAGCAAAATTATTGGCAGTATTTATATTTTGCCCTTCTCACCCTGCAAGGGACTCAGGACAGATTACAATGTACATATACATGGCAAACATCAAATGCCATAGACACACAACATATATAGACAGACACACAGAGGCTATTTAACTTTCCAGCTTTTCTTGACTGTATTCTGGCCACCGGGGGAGCTGTTGCTTCACCTTCCATTAGTGACACTGATGGAGTACTTCCTCATTCTTTGCATGCTTGCAGGAGATTTTTATGGCCCCGTAAATTAGTTAAATTAGCCTCCCCGCATAAGTGGTACCAAAGTTTCCTACTTGACAGATGCAACTGTCTTTCGGGCTGCGAAGGTCCACACCAAGTTACACAAATTGGCCGGAAGCTCACTCTGATCCGGGCTGGCTTCGAACTCAGTAGGGATCTTAATGCAGCTGACTCCCAGCCAGCTGCGCCACAGTTCCAGTGCACTTTTACATTGGTTGATGTGCTTTGTTTGATGTGCTTATTTCTATTGTTTTTTTGTATTTTTTTATTATTGTTGATGTATGTTGTTTATTTGCATTGCTGTATTGCTGGACTTGGTCTCATGTAAGCTGCCCCGAGTCCCTTTGGGGAGATGGTAGCGGGTTAGAAATAAAGATGATGATGATGATGATGATGATGATGATGATGATGATGATGATTATTCAGAGTCAATGGGCCTTCTAGCTTGGAGATTCCCAGAGTTGTACTCCATTTCCCTCCATAATATTTAGACTAGAGTAATATTGTATTATCTTGGGAGACTTCACTATGGCGAAATGCAGGGATTACATTTAAGGAGCTCCATTGGCTGCCGTTCATTTTCCGGTCCCAATTCAAGGTGCAGGTGCTTACCTACAAAACCCTAAACGGTTTGGGACCCGCCTACCTGCGTGACCGCATCTCTGTGTACGAACCCACACGACCCCTTCGATCATCTGGAGAGGCCCTGCTCATGATCCCGCCTCCATCGCAAGCGCGATTGGTGGGGACGAGGGACAGGGCCTTCTCGGTGGTGGCCCCTCGACTCTGGAACTCGCTCCCCAGGGATATTAGACAAGCCCCAACTCTGGCAGTCTTTAGGAGGAGCCTGAAAACGTGGCTGTTTCAGTGTGCCTTCCCAGAATAAGGAAACTCCCAGCAATATGTCCTCAAACGCATTTT
Source organism: Anolis sagrei ordinatus (assembly GCF_025583915.1). Lineage (NCBI taxonomy): Eukaryota > Metazoa > Chordata > Lepidosauria > Squamata > Anolidae > Anolis > Anolis sagrei. The sequence goes on from NW_026847993.1 coordinate 42,241,447, forward strand.
AATAATGATTTTGGATTGTCTGCACACTTTTTTCCTCTCCAAAATCTTTATTCCAATTACATGTTACCTATTCATGCCCAGCATTATTTTTTTTAAAAATTAATTATTAAATTTGGCCCAGCCATTGGTTTTTAAATGTGTCGTGTTATTGTTATTGTTTTTGTATTATTGCTGTTATTGTTATTGTTGTATTGCGGGCTCGGCCTCATGTAAGCCGCACCGAGTCCCTCGGGAAATGGTAGCGGGGTACAAATAACGTCTTATTATTATTATTATTACTATTATCACATGCCCTCAAGTTCTGTCCACACAGGGAATGCCTTTGGTTGGCAGAGAGGGAGGTTGTTCTGCCCTTCCAGTGTAATCATGACGCCTTTGTTTTTCCTGTGCTAGGGAGGCTGATGGGACCCTGAAACCTCTTCCCAAGAAAAGCATTGATACGGGCATGGGCTTAGAGAGGCTGGTGTCCGTGCTGCAGAACAAGATGTCCAACTATGATACAGATCTCTTTGTGCCTTACTTTGAGGCCATCCAAAAGGTACGTGTACAGATGCATATGTAGTGCCAGAAGGCCTCAGAAAAGACCACCATGTCTGTGATCAACTCTGCTGTTGCTTGTTGACCTGCATTGTTTGATCGTCCTCTGCTTCTCCAACGCCCCCTTGTTGCTTCTTCATCCCAGGGCACGGGCTGCAGGCCATACACGGGGCAGGTTGGTGAAGATGATGCGGACGGCATAGACATGGCTTATCGTGTACTTGCTGACCACGCCCGCACCATCACGGTGGCCCTTTCTGATGGCGGAAGGCCTGACAACACCGGGAGGGGGTAAGAGCGCGTCTGGTTTCTCCCTTCACGCCACTTGCATGGAACATGTGTTGGGGACCTGAGTCTTAAAAAGGATGCAATTGTGACTCTGGGCTTCTTAAACTTTTCCACTCATGACTCCTTTCGGTCTGAGAGATCTTTACATATATAGGTATAGAAAATAGGTATACAAATGAAACAGTCACTGATATTTATTTATGTTGAGATTAACTTCACAGTTCAGCAGCAAATCAGTTGCACAACTTCAGCGCTTTCCAGTAGCTTATTCCTGCACAGCTCTCTTCAGTCAACTGCTCCCACAAACTGCAGTCACTCTGGAACTCTTTTACAGACACTTGAGCACATGCCCGACCATTGTCAGTTTTACCATTGTCTTTCCCCCAGTCTAGATGACATTACAAACTTACCACAGCATACAGTTATATCTTGTCTTAGCAGACAGGTTGTTTTAATTACATATAGCCTTCGACAAACAACATCACAGCACAAGGAGAAAGAATACACTGTACATGACTTCCTTATATACAATTCATTTACACATAGCAATCTCTGATTGGTTCCCAACTCATTGACTTAACTCAGACCCAGGATTGCATCATTCACAATCACCTGGACTAGGCCAGAACACATTCCCCAAATGATTCCCTATATACAGTTAATTCATGACTCAGCATTTCCAATAGAAGCCCATTAGCAGTGCATGACTCAGCTATATTACATTACAATACATTGTAAAACCTTTACTAGCTGTGGCCAACCTTCCCTATTTCTCTCCTTCTTTCCCTCCCTCGTCCACTCCCTCTTTCCTTCCTTCCTTCCCATCTTTCCTTCTCTTCTTCCTTTCTTCTCCATCTCTTTCCTTCCTTCCCCCTTTTTCTTTCTCTTCTTCTGTCTTTTCTTCCTTCTCTTTCCTTCCCTCCCTCTTTCTCTACACTTTCCCCCTTCCTTCGCTCCCTCTTTCCTTCCTTCTTTCCCTTTTTTCTTTCCTTCTCTCCTTCCTTCCTTCTCTAACTTTCCTTCCTTCCCCCTTTTTCTTTCCCTCCCTCTTTCTCTCCTTCCTTCCTTCCTTCCTTCCTTCCTTCTCTCTTTGCTTCGATTATTCCTTCTCCCTTTCCTTCTTTCTTTCCCTCCCTCTTTCTTTTCTTTTCTTTCTTTCTTTCTTTCTTTCTTTCTTTCTTTCTTTTTCTCCCCCTTCCCTCCCTCTTTCTTCCCTTTTTTCTGTATGGTCATTTAGCTTTTCATCATTTAGCTTTTTGGGGCTTTTTAAGTCCCTTCTGCTGTGTTTTTCAGTGTTTTTATGAGTGAAGGACATACGTTGGGTTGTTAGGTGTCTTGTATCCAAATTTGGTGTCAATTCATCCAGTGGTTTTTGAATTCTCTTAATCCCACAAACGAACATGACATTTTTATTTATATAGATTTATTTATTTACCGTATTTATATTCCGCCTTTCTCACCCCGCAGGGGACTCAGGGTGGATTACAATGCACATATACATGGCAAACATTCAATGCCATAGACACACAAGATATATAGACAGACACTCAGAGGCTATTTAACATTCCAGCTTTTGATGAGGGTATTCTGGCCACCAGGGGAGCTGTTGCTTTACCTTCCATTAGTGACAATGATGGAGTACTTCCTTATTCTTTGCATGCTTGCTGGAGATTTTTATGGCCTCATAAATTAGTTAAATAAGCAGTACCTGTTGCAACTCAGAGTAGGCTTCACCTTGCTCCCAAAACACCACCACACCAGAGCTGTAGATTTTGTAGTTTATTGAGGAAAAACAAAGTCAAAACATAGAGTAAGAAATGCAAAGACAAATGCAAAAATACAGTTCTCAAGATCCAAAGGCAAAAACACAAAGCATAATCCTTTAGGCAATGATCAAACAGGAGTCCATGGTGAAATACAAGATCCAAAATCCCAGGTTCAGGAAGCCAAAAGCGTGCTGCTTAAAGACAAGGTTAATCCATAGAAGCTTGCATGAAAAGAGCCACGTTGAACTGACAATTTCTCTTTGTCAGCTAGAGACCTAAATACCCTTAGCAACCATGAAGGCATTGCGCTGACCTTTGACAGACTTGGCTTCTTTCTTACTAGCTAAGCGAAAACTCCTCCTGACCCTCCAATCTAAGCGTTCTTGCCTGCTCATTAATTCACTATCTTCAGTGCTCTCCTTATCAGTTGGGTCCAGCTGGACCAAATCAGCGTGGGAAGGCTGAGCAGGTGAAGACAACTCCACCTGGCCGTTATCTAGCTCACTGGCTTTCTTTTCCCTTGAGAACTGACTTGTTGTCTCTCCTGCTGCATTGTCTGAGACAGACACAGAAATCTGAATCCCATCATCCTCTTTGAACTCTGGCTCACAAGACCCACAGGGTTCAGGTTCAGACTCAGAATCCAACTGAGCCACAACAGAACCTAAATTTTCTACTTGACAGATGCAACTGTCTTTCGGGCCGCAAAGGTCGACAGCAAGCTACACAAATTGGTCAGAAGCTCACTCCGACCCGGGCTGGCTCCAAACTCATGACCTTTCGGTCAGTAGTGATCTTAATGCAGCTGACTCCCAGCCAGCTGCGCCACAGTCCCGGCATTTGCAAAGCTTGCTAAACGGGGTGATTTTCCTTGTTGTGAGTCATAGCTGAAGCATCTTCGGCAGAGTCCAGTGTGAACATTGCATAACGGATTTGGTTTAAATGTCTAAAACGGACACCGTGTGGCATTCAGAAAATGATTGTTGCCAAATTTTTAATTGAAAAGAGCAGAGAGGCTTTTAAAAAAAGGATTTTCGGGTTTTTTTTTTGTTTTTTTTTTGATTTTTGGCATATTTTGAAGTTCCCAATTTTAGGACCTTTCACCTGATGTCTACTAGGCGTAGAGCATTCACGGTGGTGGCTCCTTACCTGTGGAATGCCTTGCCAGTGGAAACATGAACTCTCTGAGATTTACTATCTTTTCGTAGAGCTTGTAAAACTTGTATTGTCGAAGGCTTTCATGGCTGGAATCACTAGGTTCTTGTGGGGGTTTTCGGGCTATAGGGCCATGTTCTAGAGGCATTTCTCCTGACGTTTCGCTTGCATCTATGGCAAGCATCCTCAGAGGTAGTGAGGTCTGTTGGAAATAGGACAATCGGTTTATATATCTGTGGAATGACCAGGGTGGGACAAAGAGCTCTTCTCTGTTGGAGCTAGGTGTGAATGTTTCAACTGACCACCTTCATTAGCATTTGAAGGCCTGGCTGAGCCTGGGAAAATCTTTTGTTGAGAGGTGTTAAGATGTGCCTGGTTGTTTCCTCTCTGCTGTTTTGCTGTTGTAATTTTAGAGTTTTTTAATACTGGTAGCCAGATTTTGTTCATTTTCATGAAAATGAAAAAAACTCTAAAATTACAACAGCAAAACAGCAGAGAGGAAACAACCAGGCACATCTTAACACCTCTCAACAAAAGATTTTCCCAGGCTCAGCCAGGCCTTCAAATGCTAATCAAGGTGGTCAGTTGAAACATTCACACCTAGCTCCAGCGGGGAAGAGTTCTTTGCCCCACTCCAGCCATTCCACAGATATATAAAACCCATTGTCCTATTTCCAACAGACCTCACTACCTCTGAGGACGCTTGCCATAGATGCAGGCGAAACGTCAGGAGAAATGCCTCTAGAACATGGCCCTATAGCCCGAAAAAACCCACAAGAACCTTGTAAAACTTATTTATTTAGGTTGGCATTTGAATCTGGTTGGTTGAAATTTTTCTTTGTTTTTAAATGTAATGTATTGCATATGTATGTTGTAAACCGCTCCGAGCCTTCGGGGAGAGACGGTATATAAATCCGATTAATAAATAAATAAATAATTTTTGGAAAGATGCAAAGAATGGAAAGGAGACAAAAGTTCTTCCTGAATTTCCAAAATTTGCAAAAAACAGATCTAATTATTTGACTTAATTTGGGCACTGGGGCTCTGCCAGTGGATTTGGCCATTGGGTGCCAAGGCCGACCTCTGTCTTACTTCTTTTGCCCTCGTGCACATAGGTATGTTCTGAGGCGCATTCTTCGCCGCGCGGTCCGCTATGCCCACGAGAAACTCGGTGCGCCCAGAGGGTTCTTTGCCACGTTGGTTGACGTCGTGGTGGAGTCCCTGGTAAGCTTTCAAGCCCTTTCTCTCCCAGTTGCTATCAAGCTGCTGAACTTGGCCTGACAGCTCTTCCTGCTTTCAGGGCGGTGCCTTTCCCGAACTGAAAAAAGACCCAGAGATGGTGAAAGATATTATCAACGAAGAGGAGGTCCAGTTCTTGAAGACGCTCAATAGAGGGAGGCGCATCCTGGATCGGAAAATCCAGAGCTTGGGGGACAACAAAATTATTCCTGGTGAGGAAGCGAATGCTGTCGTCTGCAATGCTTGCTTAAGAGCCGTAGCAAACTAGGATTTTGCGAGAGCAAACTAAGCCAGCACGAGCGATGCTCCGCCTCTTTCTCCGCCTCTTTCCCTTTGCTAGGGCAGCYWTGCGAGCATACGCTCYTGCCGCAGCAAACTACAGGAAGCTTGCGCTCGGGCTTGCTCRGAAGCCCCGCCT